>JAODUK010002163.1:0-12291 GCA_027564635.1 Typhlichthys eigenmanni
CGCCCTAGATCAGACGTCATATTCGATGGGCTAGCCTCATGAAAAAAATAAAATGTAAACATTGCAGTTTGCGGTACCGGAGGCCACGGTCTGCGGTTGGGTTAGCAACACCGCGGTATTCCAATTTTGCGGTTACCGCGACCTGTGTGTGTGTGTATAGTGTGTGTGTGTATGTATAATGTGTGTGTGTGGTATTGTAGCTTACAGTTCAGAAACTAACACAATATACATACATCACACAGTACCGTGTAGCTCTTCAATATATCATCTGTGTGTTTTGAAGCCGTTCGTGCGTGTGTCCAGTTGTGGAGGTGATCTCTTCTGTTGAACAAGCCACATTCTGCATCATCGGTGTGTTGAGGGGAACCTGCCTTGGCCTACACACAGAAGCCATCAGTGCTGCAACAATATATTTTCTTTCTGAGTGCTGTTCGCTCCCGTTGGAACAATGAGGGTTGCCAAGCGTTCACCCCCCTCCCCCCCCAAATCCCCTTGTTGGAGTGAACTTAACTGCCAGCACTCAAATCCTGTCAATGAACAGCCAGCTGTTCCTCCTCTTCGTCCCCAACGCTAGCACCCCGCCCGCTTGCCTGCCTGTCCTCTGTCATGTTTCCCAAGTCTCTCTGCCAACTCCCCCCCATTCCCCCCTCCCAAGGACTGGACCCCTCCTACTGCCGGGCTTCTGTGAAAGCATGAAATGCCGTTAGCGGCAGGCGTGTCGGGTTACGCGGGCATGGCACCAAGACATGTCCCCGCTGTTGAAAGAGGATGTGGTGAGGAACTTGAATGCTACATGCTAACACTGCCAGCATAGCATAGCATAGCATAGCATAGCTCTGCTCACTCCCCATATTCACACACACGCACACACACACACACACACGACTGCAAGAGCTCAATTCATAACCATGTGTGACAAATATAGAAAGTTACCGGCTGTAATATCTTATCGTTTGTCTTCCAAAGAAAACAACCGGGTTTCTTTTGGGACCACTTTGGAGTAAGTTGAGGCTAATGTGTGCAGCTGATCCAATCCATTGCAGCCTACAGGAGTTTGTTTACAACCAACATTCAAGTACAGTGCTCGGTTTTGATTTCATTCAAACCGTGGCAATGAGTAAAACACAGTACGGCATCTATACAGTATCTACACTCGCTCACCTGATTACTGTATGTCTTGTTTACATGCGTTTCTAATGATACCGTTACTTCATGCTATGCAAAGAGGGCCGCTTTTGCCGTCAGACCAATTGGGGAATAACAGCTCAGGAATCTAAAATAAGGTAGACTCCAAGTTGTTCCAATGAAGCTGTTTTGGGAATAGGGTGATATTTGTACCTCCATGTTATTCAAATGTTAAAGAGCGCACAGATGGGATGTCATTGCGGAAGTTTTATCTCCTTGTAGGTGAATCTTCGCTTGAATTGCGTTCTCCATGCCGGCATACCATAGCAGCCGTTCCTGTTGCTGCCAGTTGCGGTGGAGTCTTTGGTGGCGGCGGCAAAGAGATGCATTTCATTTCCGCATGTGGGAGGCGTGCCTTGCATAGCCCGGGGCCACACACCAGATTTAGCATCTGATACTATCTCTTCCATTGGCATTATGGAGCTAGTTCTGGCCGTGAAGAGACCGCCCTCATTCACACCTGCTGCCCGGACATCCACGCAGCCCTAAGATACTTAGCATGTAACAATGAGCTATTATAGCATACGGTGCGCTGTCATCTATTGAGCTGAGCCAGTGCAACATTCTCCATCTCAATAAATCGATCTCCAGGCTACAAGCACCGTAAATAGCCCGTGTCGAGTTCTATTTAGAGAGGAGAAATGATTTAACCGGCCAAACAAAAGACCTGTGAAAAGTATCTTAAGTTGTGTTGTGGGGGTGGGGGGGCGGTGGGGGATGTTTTCCTTTCTTCTCTTCCTGCTCCTTTCATATTATTTTCCCTCTCTGGGTCTTTCTCTCCGCCTCTCATTGTTGGAGTCGGGTTCGCTTTAATGAGTGGCCTCCATTGTTAGGCAGGGCCGCCGCCTGTTTGCAGCTGTGGATGAAACTATCTGGCGTATTTGGCACGCCGCCTGTCCTCGGCCCCCAGCGTCTAGCGGGACGGGGCGGCAGAGGAGGAGGAGGAGGAGGTGGTGGAGGTGGAGGAGGAGGAGGAGGAGGAGGCTATGCACACTGGATGTGCTTGATGTGGACTGACGGACAGCAGACAGCTTGCCGTGTACCCCACAAACCTAGCGCTCCCCTAATCCACTTAAGATAGGAATCCATGGAAACCAAATGGGGCACGTCCAGTAAAAGTTTAAGCGTGGGGTGCGCGGGATGTTGAAACTCGATATTGACCAACATTAAAATGTCAATGTTTATTTAAAGTAAAAATGACCCCCCCCCAATTTGGAACACTTGATACAATTTTATTGTATTATGGCTACTCTGCCTGATGGTGTCCTGTAATGCTCCTGAACTGTCTTTGATCTAGAGGGTTCTATTGTTAAAGAATGTGCTTCCAAGTGACAACAGTAGTATAAACGTTAAACCTGTGTTCCCTGCAGTTATCAGATGCAGCTGGCAGTCAAAATACAGGGATTTTATCAATGGCTCATCGTTTGCTATGGCCTGTTAGCTTTGACTTCCCTGAAAATGTACTGCTACTATGGTGGGCTTCGCTAGCTAAGAGACTAGGTAAGGAATTCAGCCCATCAAATGGGGGATCTAGTGTGTTTGGAACTTCATAAATCATCTTTGACATAAGCTGTGGTACCTCTTCGTATTATATTATTATATTAAACCTCCCTCCCACGAAGACGACTTTCTTCATATGAATTTCTGACCGGTGTGTTATGTACATTATAAAAAGCAACTTGTTTTTCTTCCAACATTCCCTTGAAACGCATCCACATTTTCCACAAAGAGCGAACGCCGGACTGTATGAGAGAGATGGAACTTGTGATTGTTCTTTCAGAGTGGCCTGCACGCCTCTGTGAGCAACAGCGGAGCGCCAAGTCAAAGCAGACAGGCTGGATAGGAAAAGGCCAGGCATGAAAGAGCACAGATTACATATTCATCTGCACCATTGAGAGGAAGTGATGCTTACAGAGATCCCTTGCTGCAACACTGACGATTATGCACAGGTGCAACCAGTGGATGCCCCCCCACCACCGCGCACACACTCTCACACACACTCTCTATCTACCACCACCAAAACACACATATACATACAGTACACATACATACACACACATAACCGCCCCCCCCCCCATCCCTGGCTGTGTAAGACTCTCGTGTTCTGCCACCTTCTACATGAACTGTATTATCTCAGGCGTTCATCTCTCTGCTCTTGGCGCGTTTCTGCATGCACGGCCTTTGTCTCCAATCACCACCGGTCCACATCTCTTATCAGCCCTCTTTAATGTTCCTCTCTCTCTGTTGTCGCCATGCTCCTCTTACACACAGTCCCTCGAAATGAATTCCTTCTTGGCAATGTCCTGCTCCACAACCATCACAGTCTCTCCCCTTGCTGAGGGAGTGGGCCCCGTGGCAAGTGTAGGAGGGGGGTAAGACAGAACGATTGATTGATATGGTTATAAATAGGCTATGTTCAATACAGTACATAGTAGAGATTATTTAATTTTTATTTATATATTTATCATCTTTTTTTTTGTTCATTTGTTTTATGACTAAAGAGTTTGAGTAAAGAGTTTAGAAAAAATATTCTGTAATAGATACAATGTAAATAGTATCTAATGAGACTCCCATTGCAGTAAAGTGGGAAAGAGCTCTCTGGTTCCCCCTCTGTTGACTAGCTGGTGTTGCTGGTGGTCTTAATTAATTTGAGTGCAAAATAGCTTGTTTTGAGGATTCATTTATATACTAGCCTGGACTTCAATTTAAGAAAAAACTTGAAATATTAAAAAAACACTGACTCAAAGACAAAAACACATTTGAACTTTTAGTGTGACTTAGTTACACTAAAGTTACCGTTCAGTTACCGTTACAAAGCACTTAAGTGCAGTTCTGCAGATCTGTAAATCACATGTAAAAATGCCATAAGTCTTCACCACATGACATTGGTACTTTGATTAGACATTGATTTGGGGCATCATTGATATTTTCACTAATATTGTGTGTGTGTGTTTGGTAAAGCCCCAATATTACCACAATATATTTTACAATGATCAATGAGCTAGATTGTACTAGTTCAGTATAATATGAAAAATGACATTAAATTGCATTTTGCAAGTTTCTGTTTCTCCATGTTAGAGAACCTGAGAAATATGACAAAAATGTGTATAGCTCAAGTATTTATTTATAGCACGAAACCAGAGCTTATAATGTCTTACAATAATGATGACTTTTTAAGATGCGTTTTTGGATTTCTATCACAGTATATTGCAAAAATGTATGTTATCCATACAGCATTTGCAATTAACTGCCATATACTGTATGTAACCCAGTGATTCTAAATTCACGGGAAAAGATGATGACATCAAAACATGTAAACAACCATAAACGCTACATGTTTAATTAAAGATATTAAACCAGTTTAACAATAATAGCCCTCTATCATCTTGAGGCCTCCAGAATAGAAAACCCCCTGGGGGTCATATAACTACTGTGTAATGTATAAGTGTATGTTCAGTCTGCCTAGAAACTGGAATATGGTTACTTCCTCTGGAGAGGCAGGGGCAAAACCCCTAATGTATGTCTTTGTTAACTGTCACATTGAGGAGGAAGAGTTAAGTCAACAGTCAATGGCAGGGGTGGACAAACTTAGGTTCAAGGCCCAAATAGGGATTCTGAAATTTAACAGCAGGCCAAATATATTCTAATTTGTAACCCATTTAAAACGTGTTTGTCAAAATCTATTTGCTGGCCATAAAAGAACAGTTAATAAGTTTATAGCATAATAAGAATTTTGTACTCACATTTGAGATGTTTAATAGTGTTGTTGGAGTGGTTTTAATAACTACATAAAAATATGTTAAATGCTTTAGTTCGTCTACCCTTGGCCTAAAGAAATTCAACAGCGTCTTATATCCAGAAAAGCATTTCAGGCACTGAACACACTGAAATGCATCAATATAGTTTTTATTTTTTTATTTAAGATTACATTTGCAAAAATGCAGTATATATGCCAAATTATGAACAGCAGCCAGACTTACTACATTTGTATTATATAAAGGATTTTAAACTAGTGTATAGTTTGGTTTCAATCACATTTTGATTGCTCCATGCCTTGGCTAGCTTTGAGTTCAAATAAATATACAAAATTCATTGAACAGCATTTTATTTATGTGTATGCACTCTTATTTATAAGCCCCGAGTTTCATGTGGTATGTTTTTAATTATTTCTGTAAATCTGTCTCTGTCTTTTGCATTATGCAAGGCATTTTAGAGGGAACTTTAGTGAAACATGAGTTGCTAGCTTTTGCCATTTTGAAGATATTCTATCAAATGTAAACAAACCATTTTCAGTGCAATTTGAGAGTGCATTTTAAAGGCAAATTTGCTATTGTTTTGTACAGCCCCTGTTATGTTGAATAACACAAGCCATATATCTATCTCTTCAGTGCGAATGTCAGGATTATGATGACATTTTTTTGAGTTTCTAGCATTTTCCATTCTGAAGATATTATACGAAATGTAAAACTATGCAAAATCTGCGTGCGCGGATCTCGGGTTTATATTAAACACAAGGTGTGCTGTAAACCATTTGGAAGGAGAAGAATGGATTGCCGTAGCCCCTGCCTGTGCATGTCCATGCGTCTGTGAATTTGTTTTTAGAATATTAAGTGAAATGCCCAAACGTGCCTTTAACAGGTGTACATATGCAATATGTACATGGTACAGTAGCATTGTCATGAGATGAGGGAAATCCAACCATTAGTGAACATACCGTTTAGAGGAATGTTCTTCTTTCTTGGGTCTCAGTAGGACTCTGTGTGTTTTTGACTGGACAGACAGTTTCCTGTCTCCTCATTTACTGCTCGTCGTCCACACAGATATTCAGTGTGTTTTTACGGTGGATCCACACTATAGCAGCGCGAGCAGCTCTACCAGGTCTGTGCCTTGGGCCAGATCCATCGCGTGCTTTAATTCAGTTCCTGAAGGGATTGATATTTGTTAGTATAAGCAACGTTACAAGCTCCACATTATATTTGTTGCCGACGACTCCTGTTGTAGAAATGACACACACGGATATTAATATCTCAAATTTGAAAATCTTTGTTTCTTTTTTTCTTAATTTTCCTCTTCAATTTCCACTGTAATAGTACCAAGAGGACACCTCCTTGACTCCACTAGGTGGCTGGCTCCATGAGGCAGCCTGAACGCATGGCATCCAGTGCTTCATGAAAGTCTATAAGACACAAACATAGAAGTAAATAATAAAAGTACACTTCCCCTCTGACGCAACAACAGCAGTTTAATGCCTTATGTTACTGCGGAATGTAAGTGCTGTGTAACGCATGCATGTGCGCGGCGTGCATTCTTGTGCTGTGTGTGTGTGTAATGTACAGACAGTGTATACTGGGGCTTCGGGGGGGGGGGGGGGTGTCAGTGTTTGTCGATGGCTCCTCCAGATGACGCTGTGTGCAGGAAAAGCCGCAACACAGCTGGAATTGTTATCTGCTTTGATATTGGGACTTCATGTAATGTGGAAAACACCCTGAGCCGGCTGTACTTCCTCCGCAGGCCACAGGGGGTTTCGCATGCCAGTTGGTTTTTATAATCCTCTAGAGATTTGTAGTTTATTCCACAGGACGAAGCCATAGCTATGTTAAGTATTTCCCCCCTGTGCTCCTCACTTTGTTTCCGGATTTTTGCCCTTGTGGATGAAGCCGGTGTTCCAAAAACATATTTGTTTTGAAGGCGGCAAATGTCCCTCTCTCACTATACAGTAAATGGCTCTCGCTCCTCACCACTCTGCCTATGAAGCACTTTTAAACATGCCCTCTTTTTCCCTACCTTTCCCTGGATGACCTCTGTGGATTGTTGTTTTTCAACTGTGACAGTAATATGCACTGTGAAGCAATCTAGGCTTGTTCCTTTTTAAACCTGAAGGAAACATGGCTGTGTTTTTTGCTTTCTTTGGCAACACACATGTACTGTATGCAGGTTAGGATCTGATTAGGTGGTTTGTTGTTTTGGTGCGACTTGTATTTTATTTCTGTCACCAAAACACCCGTACAGTAACAACCTGCTCCCAGCCAAACCGAGGATGCAGCAATCAGTTACTGTAATTGACATGTATTCAACACCTGTGGTGAAAGTCAAATGTGTTTGATAAACCGATATGTCAACAAGTCACTGATCAGGCTGGCAGGGCCAGATAAACTATATTTTCCCCTGTGGGGCCGTGCTATCAATATGGCTCCTGTCAGATGAATGCCTCTGTGAGAATCCCTGTGTCTCTCAGCCTTGGCAACATGTTGGTTTTTGTGGGGAGGAAGTTGCTTTGGATGTCATTGCCAGTGTACCCAGAGGGGCTGCGTGTTGAGACACACCCCGCCCCCCCCATCTCCATCTCCTTCATAACCCACCACTGATCTCCCAGCCCATCCATCTCTCCCGAGGCGACATTTGCGACTCGTTGACTAGAACCTTTCGGCCTTTGGGGTCCACATGAGCAAAGAAACCCTCTCTTTGGAAAAGCCACCTCTCAGTGTGCAGTACGGTGTTGTTGCCTTGTGCTCCGTCATGTAAACTGCTGATAGAGGATCGGTTCTACACAGCTGTTTCAGGCAGTTACAAATGTTAGTGCGTTTGAGTTTGATTCATAATGTGCCTAGAGCTTGACACAATTGGTTCATGCTTGATCCTTGTATAGCCACATATAGATACGAGGGGATGGGCAATTGTGCCAAAATATAATATCTCAGTATTCTTTGTATTAGCATTATAATCATAAGATACAAAACATTTACAATGGTGCTATAAAAACATAGAATACTACATACATACTGTACATACTACACGGAAGCATTTTGTATATGAACGCACCTGTGTACTGGAGTGACCTATGGGTTTGCCTGTCAGACAGATCACATCTTTAAACTCTGTTCTCTCTCTCTTTCTGTCTTATCATGCATTTGCCAAATCAAAAATCACCCCAACTTTATATCATTAACCATCTTCTCTCTAGAATGGGAGAATCTCCTTTAGAGACTTAAATTGGAGGTGAACGAATAACTCTGGCACTTAACAGTTTCTCAGCCCCAGTTTGCTTTACCTGGATGATGTGTTTGCCTGGCACCTGGCGATATTGACATCCTGTCGGCCTGCCAGGAACCACAAAGCACAGGAACGGTAGCAATAACGCTAAATTTTTCCTGATGAGTAAGGGTGTATCCGGCTGAACGGTAGACCTGTGTGCTATCAATGGTGACTCATGTTACGCTCTTTCAATACTGCTGTGATGAAAGGCCCGCAGAGGGATGACTAAACAGGCCCTCCAATCATCTGCATGTACTCACGTTCAATTAGCTGTTCTTGTGACGATATGTGAAGCGCCAGGAAGCAGACATTTATAGGCGTACGTGAACACGCCTAGTTGTATTTGTGTTAGACTGAATTAAATCCCAAGGTGTTACTCACCTCATTAGGTAATTGTTGGGTCATTAAGACACTATTTCATCCTGGCAGATTGACTACAGTACATTTACCTCAGTGAATAGGATAGGATACAGCAATAAACTTTCTGTTGACATTTTAAGTCAATAGATGAAACCAATAGTGTCATGTTTTACATACTAAAAATTTCATCACCATTTATTTCACCAGCTCTAGAAAGGCCAAATACCAGAATTTAAACTGACTAAACTATGTTACTATTATCTGTATTTTAAATAAGATCCAGGATTAGTTGTGTCATATTTATATTGCTTGGTAACGTTTAAAACGGGCTAATATCCGGCATTTAATAACTCAGCAAGCCAGTTCACACGCATTTTCACAACCTTTGACCTAAACTGGAAAGATACGGTTTAGATAAAAGGAACATTTACCCAAATTATCACCACAGAGACGAGGAACATTCCCCGCAGATGTAGTCCAAAATAATATGTTGTATTGAAATGAGCCAACAGAAAATTACCATGTGGCTGTTAATTTACTATTACCTTCCAAATATGCCAACACATGTTAGGCATTAGCTTCAGAAGAGGATGTTTTGAGCTGTTGTATCGTAAAGCAGTCCTTCCCACTGTTATTCTGCTCTTATGCATCTGTGATGATGAGTTGGCCCTGGTGGGAACTGGGAGGTCTGTGACAAATGGGGAGGTGTTGACTGGTCTTAAAGGTCAGGGCCATTGCTGCTGCTTGTTGTGATGTGGTTTGCCACGGCAGAGCTTCGGTGTGATGCGAGCAGCGCAGCATGAGCGCCTGCTGAACAACGCCGCACGGCTCTCACTTTTAAAGGGTCAGACCTGCGAGGCCGGTTTAGAGTCGAGGCCCGGGCCCACCCATGGAGCTTAAACGTACCGTCCGGGAGAACGCTGAGATCACATTATTGTCTCCCTGCATGGAGTTTAATGCCATGCGGTTATTTGCTGCGGTGTACTCTACAGTTCAGTGTGTTGTTCTTTTATTTCTTTTTACCCTCTACCCCCCCGTCCCCCCATCATGTGCAGGTGTGTGTGCATTAGAGCGAGGAGATGTGTTGGCTTGTCTACAAAGGCTCAAAAAAAATGGATCAGGAATTTCTGGTTCCACTTTATACCCTGGTCCCTCCCCTCACAATAAATAACACAAACCAACCCCTCTCACCCACTCGCAGCAAACGGGAACGTTTGCGCCATATTTCTGCCAAACAAAAGTATCGCCATTAGAGGTCACCGCAGCGGTCCGTCAATTAGTAGCAAAAACCCCAGACTTTTACCATCTGTTGGACAAATGTGTACAAGCAAAGGACAGGGGTCTGTCTAGTGAGTGAACCACCCCAGGGCTGTTCAACAGAGGAACATTAGATGACAGTTTATAGGCGTCTTGAGAGACATTCTGCGCCGTGGAATCTTCTGTCGTCTCGACGACGGGAGTCTCCAGTCTCCTTTCATGCCACATGAGGTCACCGCCTTTTGTGCGTGCGCACGCTCGCTTGCTCGCGCGCATGCGCGAACGCACACACACACACACACACACACCTTCACAAGCTCTTCACATAGGCTTTGTGCATCGCACACAAACACACGCGTGCACGCACACACACACACACACACAGAATCACAGAGACTGCAGCCCATTGCCCCGAGGGGAAAGCATCCCAGTAGAGGAAGTGTAGAGGTCTAATGTGAGTCTGCTGAGTGACTCTGGAAGACGAAGTGAAGATCATGTTGCAGGTGCCAGCCACAGGCTGTGTTGTGAGGATGAGTTTGAGCCGTCTCTATGGGTCCTGTCTCCACCGCTAGGGTCTCGATTGTGTTGTCACATGACACAGGAACACATTATACAGGTAATGTTCCATCACAATGCAACTATATTTGTTATTCCCTTTTTTCTTTTCTTTTTCTTTTCTTTTTATCGCTTAATAAAAAGATTGGATAAAATGTATTTTGAAAAAAGTCAGAACTAAAAAAGCTCATACTGTTCATTCAAGCAGTATGAGGGAGTCTCAGTTTAGATCAAGTCATCGCAGAGTGCCCCTATTGGCCATCTAGTGCTATTTACATGCTCAGCTGAAGACAGACTTATAGCATCTACTACTATATCCTACGCCATCATCCAGAGTGCCACTGTGATATTAGGGCCATATGTTTGTCTGCTACGTTGAGGTAGGAGCAGAAAGGATCATGTTGTTGGCAGGAGCACCAGAATAAAAGCTTGTGACCCCAACTCTTTGGAGAAGCAGAAATTGAAATAAATATACCAGCAGGAAATTGCTTAAGGATGTCCTTGGACCTCTCCCCAGACTGGTTGAGTGATCTGCCAAAGGCCCGAAAGACGGCAACAAAATATAAAAGATCCACTTCACTCTGCTGGTGGTACACCATTTTACATATCTGGCCTCTGTCTGTCTGTCTGTCTGTCTCTCTCTCTCTCTCTCTCTCTCTCTCTCTCTCTCTCTCTCTCTCTCTCTCTCTCTCTCTCTCTTTCTGATATACTGTATGTATACATAGCCACAGCCTACATTTGTCTGTGACAAAGAAGCTTCCGTCTTCATTCCTGCCGGGAATCTGCAGAAAGCAGTTTTATCCCCAGGCCCAGAGTGCTCAGGTGGGGGGGGAGTTGAAACCCTGCCTGGGTTGCCTACACTGCTGCTGGGTCTTCTGCTCACAAGATCGCTCCCTAGTGGACTGGTGCCTGCTTGCGCCATCGACCGGCCACTTAAGTCGCAAACAGAATGTCCCTGCTGAAGAGATTTATCTAGCGGTACCAGAATACTCTAGAAGGACTGCCCCGTCTCAACCGCATAACTACCATTTAAATACATTTTACCATGATATGACGGCACACTGGTGCAATGCAGGATCTGCCTCCCCGCTCTCGCTGTACCTTTCATCCTCTATAGAATGAGAAGGGACTGCTGAACAGCCTTTAAAGTAGAAAGTGGCATAATGTCGCTCTTGTGGTAGCGGTAGCCTTGTGTGTTGTTGTCTGAGGCCAAGCCAGTCTGGCTCAATACGCTCAAACGGGCCTTCTGTAATTATGTGCCAAATATATTTTAATGAGGATTGATGTCTAAATAAATGTCATTTGCGCAAGGATGTTTGGTTCTTTTGTGCCTTTTTTCTCTGAGGATATTTTGAATGCTGACTGCAGTCCTTTATCCACTTCAATGGATCTGACCACTAGCGCACACAAGGGGCACTATAGGTGAATGCTGCACAGTTTGCTCACAGAGCAAATGACTGTAGGCTGCTGCTCACACACTGCCTCCTGGGGTGGCACGAATGTGAGAAAATGGAGGCCCTTGGTTTATAACAACCAGTCTGTATTGCCAATCTGTCTCCGCTGTTGTGTGTGCAGTGAATAAATAAATATTATATGCTTACTACTACCGGTACTACCACTACTACTACTAATAATAATAATTTAAAAAAATAATAAAAATACTAATATATTTGTGTGTGTTGTGTGGGGGGTTACAGTGTTTCGTGTGTGTGTGTGTGTGTGAGACTAAGTGGCAGACACCACTATACGCCTGCCTGTCTCCACTGTTTAAGGCGTACATCAATAGAGATAAGCACCGTTTTTCATTCATTTACAGTATTTCTCGTTCACTTTGGTACATTTCTCAGGTCAGAATTGACATTCTCAAAACTACGTGTTCAACCTCCACATCATCAAGTTACT
>JAODUK010002164.1:0-12288 GCA_027564635.1 Typhlichthys eigenmanni
TGGGTCCCCCCCCCCCCCCCCCCCCCCCATCCATCCTTTCAACCTAAAAATGTAAGCCACATGTATTTTACTAACTTGGATATAAGGTAAATCATTCAGATGTATTAATCTTCAACAACCCTCACCCATGAAGGGCTACACCATTTACCTTGCACTTCTCTTTATCACCCCTTAAAAGTCTTGCTATTCATCTCATGGCCGTTGTTCTTTTGTGGGCCAACTGATCAACTTCTCTAGCAGTCCTTCAGTTTTGCTATTTGTGTAATTCCTCGAAGTATAGCAGCACTGTGGATATGACTTCTGCTGACTGATGCTTACCTGGTGGAACCTCTTTATTTCTTAATTATGTTTAGAGTAGTAAACTATAAAAGCCAGGTACATGACTGTTTTTCACTTCAGATTTTTTGTTTGTATTTTGTGTTCTTTAAACGTTTAATACAATTTAACTGGAATAGGCCTATGTGCAAGAATGCATCTAGTGTCAAATTTAGTGGTTTATCCAGATTCCTGGACTTCAGTTCTTTAATGAAGGTTTAGTCTTACTTGCTGTTTAAAAACGATATGAAAAGTGAATCCTAATGGTTCATCGTCTGACCTGATGAATCTGTTGCAATAGGAAGTGAGCTGTTCGATTTTCATAGCTTTTACCTGCCTTGTTACATAAGTAAAGCATACATTGCAAACAAACCTGCAGTATTGGGATGTTTCACATAGTTTTATGATTTCAAGTTGTTTACCCTTGTTTTATGTCAAATCATTAATTTAAAGACAACGTAGAAAGTTTTATTAGCCAGTAGATAATATTGGCATTTCTTGTTATTCCTACTGTGACCAAGTTGTGAGTTTATAATGTTCTTGTCCTTCCTACATTAAGATGCCTACATTGCATGGTGTACAGCCATCACGTTAAAGGAATTATTACGACCTCTAGTTATTGCATGCAGTGATTTAATAACTGACTATTATCCACTGGCCATACAACCTAATATTTTTTTAGAACAAAGAAACAAAAACGTGCCATCTCTACCTTGCGATTTAACGGTAAGATAATTGGCTATATGCTTTGGGGGCAATTTAAAAGTGTACAATCAATCAATCTTTACTTATATAAAGATACAAAGGCTAGGCTACATGTCCCAAGGTAAAACCTTCAGCTATAAGATGCCTCATAATGGGTGCGGCCATGTTTAACTCCGCCTCCACAATTCTGTGTCGGTCTGGGGTGAAGCAGTGTGGTTACAGTTCTCAGTCAGTTGTTAGTGCGCCGCTAGTTCCCCGCAAAAAGAAAGGACTGCATAGATCAGAGCTGTAGCCTACTGTGCTATAAGCTAATTAATTATCGAAAGTTTGAGGCGTTCTTTGGCTTGGATTGCAGCTTTGTCGTCATGTTGGATTCATTTAAGCGATGAACTACGGGTTTAGCCTCAATTGGTTTGGTCAAGAGTTCTTGGCGCGTCGGCTCTTCGTCCACAAGGAGTAGGGGACAGGGCAAGGCATGGTGGGTCGGTCAATCCTGACAAAGCGCCCACCCGACTGATGAATACAGTGTCTATAGCGAGATCCCGCCGCCGAACACCGACAATGATCGCTTCGTTTTTTCCCGTGAAGAAACTGAGGCGCAATAGCAAATATCTCTTGTGTGGGGGCATTCTAGTGGTTGGAGCTGTCGCCATGTACTACGAGTTTGTTGGTGCAAATATCTGGAGTGCCCGTAAGTCCAACTCTAATTCTGGTAGTCGCAGCAATCGTAATTCTAGCTCAACAAGTGTATGTTTGTTGTGCGGTGCGGTGTGTGATTGTTGTGGCTTGCTTTCTCCTTTGTTGTTGTACAGTAAACGAAATCAGTTGGGTGTTTGGAAATATATCACATTTAGAGTACGTGTGATGGGCTACAACAGGTGAAGCAACAGGGTTCTCTGCTGGACAAGATTACTGCACGTACGAGCGTGTTTGAGAAAAGGGATGATGGTGTCCGATCATCATCACACAGACGGTGTAGATTCAGTCACACTTTGTTTCCGAACTTGCGAAACGAAATTTCACATCACCATTATCCACAGTGCAAACACATACTGAACTCCATCACTTAAGTTTTGTGTGTCGATATTAGTTTCAAAAGAGCACAATACTATCGTCTAATATTAAGTAGGCTATAAGTTATAACACATTTTAACCATTGATGCCGGTAGCCTACAGCAGCAACAACAACAACAACATAGGGTGCATGGGTCTACAACACATCTTAATAAAGCAATAATACCTGTAATTACAGAGACCATGCATTAGTGGCATTGTGTGTTAATGGAAATACAGGATCATGACTAGACGCTGAAAAGGTACGCTATATATTATGCGTGCGCATGAACAAAGACTGGCATGTAAACGCATGCCTCAGTCAGTCAGAGGCTGCATATTATGCATAGAGCCACATATTCAACTATGGGCTATAGCCTTTTGGGTTATTCAGATGGGCTGGCCTGCGCATAACATTGACAAGCCCGGGTATAATGAATTTGCTGGGATTTTTTATCTGGGATGTATTTTGATTCTAAATCCGTAGGCAAATAATAATGTGTCACATCTCACATGATTCGTTTACATATCTGTTCCAATTAGATAGATTATCATTGTATATGATCTGGTCAGTGATCATCTTTTGACTGTGTTTTTTTTTTTTTTAACGGAATATTCAGCACTCTACATTTCTAAAGAGAATAGAAAGGAACAAGAGAATGCAGATTTGATCTTTGGGCAGGGATCTACTTAGTTAAAAATATCCCTGGTTGTTTCCAAGCAGCCACTCTCTAGAATTACTTGGTATGTGGTACCATAGTTGGCCCCATGTTTCAAGTCAGATTGTGGATCTCCACCCTCAGATAATGACAGACCTCCAGGCCACCATGGGCCTTTACCACAAAACACACACAGGCGTTTTCTTAAAATATATGAGTCCATATAAAAAAATGTCCTTTGAGTGTGCAGTTTGCCATACTGGCCTCTTAGTGAATGCCAATACTGTCAAGATTCACATGTCCAGGCCAGGAATCCTATATAGTGAATTAGATTAGACTATTTCTAGGCCATCTTTGATACTGAATATTGATCCATGGCAAATTGTGGCAAAAAAAAAGTTCAATAAAAATAGTTTATTAAAGATTAGACTAATTCAGATGTCCTCAGCTGAGTCTTGAAATAATTGTGAGTTGGACAGTTAACTAAATAAGAAAGGATATCTGAATGGTTCTTTCTTATTTGTATATTATATTATTTATTTATGTTCTTGCTAGGAATGACATGCACATAATCCCTTCACTTTAAAGCATGTTATGATGCAACTCTTGTATGAAAAACGCTATACAAATAGAGTTTATTAGGTTTTTGGGCCACATTTGGACTGTATTTGCTAAGATGTCTAGAAAAGACATTTGAAAATGTATAGGACAAACTATTCTGTAATGTTAATTATGAGAACATCACAGTACTTGTGTAAACTACTTAGTACATTAGTGGCCAATACTGTATTTGTGACAATGGGAAATGAATTAAAGGCAAGTTTATATGCTGACTTCACTCAATAGCAGTAGTAAATCATTTCCTGAAACACTCATGTAGATCAGGTTTCCTTCAGACAATGTTATTATGCTTATGTTCTTTTTTTTGGGAAGCTGATTTTAATTTCCGTCTTTAAATTGCATCTTTCCACACACCACACACGGTAATGTATCTTTTTTACAAAGCAACACAATGGGTCATATCATTTAGACAAATGTTTTATACCCACACAAAGACAAGTATATATTCTAATTAACATATTTTAATGCTGTTCATGCAAGTTGCAGAAAAATCCATTTAAAAATAACAGTAACAGTTTGTGGCTATTTTAACAGTATTAAATGTCAGTAAAATCTGGTGAGTGAGACAGGTTAGGATGTTAAACTTCCATCTGTCAGGTCTTGGGTTTGAACCCCAACATTCCTATCTGTAAGCATCCATTAGAAATCTGTAAGCAATATCTATAGTAAGTATAGTTATATAGGTATAGTAAGTCATTCTAGAGAAAGATTGTTGATATTTGAAATCGATCAAAACAACAACACTTCAATGCTCCCTCAGAAGCTCCGCCCCCCACATATTGGAAACAAATTGCGAAAGGCAAGCTACATTATTGTTGTGTGCCGTCTGCACCACTTTGAGTTCTAGCGGACTACGAGGAGGTATTTGGGGAATAAAAGTGCATTAGCTTATAATCAATTACTATACCTTTGTGCTTTGAATAAAAGCATCTGCTAATGGTTAGTAAAATGTGTGTGCTCAAATCAGTTATGTGTTCTTATTGTTTTTAATTATACTTTTCAGCCAGATCACCTGTTGGTGAAGATGTTATCTGGGGACGGTCTGACCAAGCGGTAAGGAAAGAACTGGGGAATACTGAGGATAGCTTTGGTAAACAGAGGGCTAATCTTTGGACAAAGTTGAATATGTAGTTTATTTTTTATTTGATAGATTTATTATTATTATTATTAATATTATTTTATACATTTTAAAATTTTCTTCTTTTAAAATCTGTATTTATTTATTTATGGGAAGTGCAAATGTGCATGTTTACCCTCTCTGTAAAGCACGTTGAACTGCAATTCTGTATGAAAAGTGCTATATAAATAAAATAAAGATTATTATGTGTATTTTCCAGGCCAAAGCCGACAACCAACTAGATTCACTAGAGGATTCAGCTCTTTGGCGTTCTATTCATGCTCCGCTGCCTTGGAAACCAGAGGTGTGTATGGTTTTATAGGCTCACCTTTTGTTAAACTCTAAGTAGTGGCAAGTGCATCATGGTACACATAATACACTATCAAAATCCTCAATTCTCTGTAGTCTGTATTGCTCCCACTACACATAAACAAGCACAGGTGAGATATTTGACCCTGGGGAATCTTTGACAAAGAGCTGCTGCTCTTATCAACTCTGTTGTCAAGCTGGAATGAATATGAGACTAAATCTGACATTACATTGTGTTGGTCTAAATCTGACATTACATCGTGTTGGTCAGTATTGTGGTCTATTATAGTAATTTTGTTAACCACTTAGATTTAAGGGTGCCAGAGGTCTCAATAGAGCCAGATAATAAATCTTGTCTCAAATGTACATGTGGAATTAAAATGGGCAGGAATAATACATCATACTGTATACATTTCATTTCATTTGTAAAAATTAAATTCTAAACTATGTATGAAATGCAAAGGACCAAATGATTGGGCAGTCTGGCTTGTGTGTTCAGCAAAGCCAGTTGAGGGTAGTCATTTGTCTCTAAACTGACTGACGGGATGTCACTTTGAGTTTTGGTACAGCTCTCAAAAACGTCTCTTGACAGAAAAACTGGGGCTCAATTAATTTAGTAAGAGGCATAACCAGTCCAAGCATGCTCAGTCTCTTCACGTATGTACAGTATGTGTGTGTGTAAAGGGTTATTTCCTACAAAAAAAATTGTTATATAATTATAATGTAATAAAACAATGTGTGGTAAATTGACAATAGCCTATTATTAAACTTTCATTATAAATGTTTGCCATTGGAGTAGTGTTGTATTACATTTTCAAAATAATTTAAATTGGCCCTTTCATCTAATAATCCAGGCCTGATACCAATACTAATAACTTTGAGTATTTGAGTATATTCAGTTTATTCATCGCTGTCCTTTTCTTTCTCCAGTATAAAGGTCAGGCCAACATGCACATATTTGAGGACTGGTGTGGGAGCTCTACAGCTGAGCTCCGAAAGAACCTGCACTACCCACTTTACCCCCATGTGAGTCAAAAACGCTCTTGTAGTTCATACACAATGACACTTTAAAGTTTTACTAAAATAATGTATAAATCCCTGTTAAAATCTATATCCATGCTGTATTATTGATGTCATAGTACACGGGTACATGCTTAACTGCATAATACATTATGCCAGAATAGTTTTTCAGGTTTTTTCAAATAAAATATATACACCAAACAGAAAATAATATATTTTTTTTTCACATAAGACCAAAACCTTTCTTTTGTTAAACTGAAGCGCATGAATCAAAGTGAAGTGCAAGTGGACACTGTTTCTACATTTTCCAAGTTAACCCTCTGAAACAGGCACGTGCATGCATGCTGTTACAGTGCGCTGTTGTTCCCATTCAGGAATTCTGCGGCCACACGCTAGATTCCTGTGTCTCTATTATTATGTATTCTCACTTTGTGTAAACATCACGGTGTGTGCTGTGCTTTCCCTGGTTTACATGCTTTCAGACCAGAACTACAGTGGAGAAGCTGGCAGTCTCTCCACAGTGGACTAACTATGGGCTTAGGATCTTCGGTTACCTGCACCCTTTCGCTGACGGTACTGCCGTGCTGGTTGCATTTCTCTGTCACGCTGCAACAGTCATCGATTTCACTGTGATTTCTCTCTATCATCTCCACATATTTAATCTCTCTCTCTCTCTCTCGCTCTATCTCTCTCAGGAGAATACGTGTTTGCCGTGAGCTCTGATGACAACTCAGAATTCTGGCTCAGCATGGATGACTCTCTTAGTGTGCAGTTACTGGCCTGGGTGGGCAAGGTAAACATCTCTGTCATCCACCTGCATGCTACCTTCCCTTTTGGTGGTTGAGATGTTTTTTTCTTATTTTTCTTCATATAACCTGAGGTGATTATTAATGATTAATTCATTATTTTGGATGATAATCTAGTTTAACTTTCTTTACACACACACACGCTAGCACGCTCATACATACAGTATTTTGTGCATATCTTAGCCAGTGCAATGCGACTAAATTACTGCAGGCCGTCTCATAAGTGTTATCATTGATATGCTGCTTTCTTTACACATATTTGTTTGTCTTTCCAGACAGGCACTGAATGGACAGCTCCTGGCGAATATAATAAATATGCGAGTCAAATATCAAGATCAGTTATGTGAGTTAAGAAACTAATGATCAGCCAATCAAGAGTGTGAATGCACGGGCACACCTTGTGTTGCTGCATATGTGATACTGATAAGATCTCCCAGAGCATGTGTGACTCTCTCTCTCTCTCTCTCTCTCTCTCTCTCTCTCTCTCTCTCACACACACACACACACACACAAGGATTTGAGAGTTTCAACAAGAGATAGCTAAAAAAAGAAGGAAAGATTTAGTAAATCAGCAACCCAAAAGCCCACCCTCTGCTTCTCTGCTCCCAACCTCTGTAGCCCATTGGTCTGCAGACAAACCGTTGACTATTGCCTGTTGACAAATCTTGCTACGTATCAAATTTTGTTATTTTTGAGATTAAGTGTAATCATCAATTCATCTATATATATATACGGTGTGTGTATGTATATATATATATATATATACAGTGTGTGTATATATATATATATATACACTAACCCCGAGGCATGAGACCATGGTATGTGAAAAAAGGAGTTATACAGCTCTTAAGTGAACGAGCAGGTGATCCATTGCTGTGGGCCGTGGTGCACAAGCGTCGCACAAGCTGACTCATGCAAACTCAAGATTCATCCTCCCAATGCACCCGTGTGTGTGTGCGTGCGTGCATGTTTTTCCCCTTCTTTTTTTGTTTTTTACTCAGTTCCCATTAGATATATCCTTTTATTTGGGACGCATTGGTGTATTTTATTGTGAGGTAGTGATACTACTGGTAATCAACTTCTGCTGACAGACTGTCTGCTCAAAAACGGTACTTCTTTGAAGTAATCTACAAACAAAATGACAGAGGGACGGACCACATTGAGGTGGCTGTAAGTATTTGGAAACTATCTTCCACTGGCTTCTCTTCTTTAACATTTACGACATTTGGCAGACGCTTTTATCCAAAGCGACTTACATGTAGTACATTTGTCAGTAGTTGGACAGGTCATATACCAGCAATTATAGGCAAACAATATTCTAAATAGAACAAATGCAGCATAATGTCATTATACCTATTACCACATAGTCATATAAAGGGCAATAGTTAATGACCTAGCTACTAAAGTGCAATAGTTAATGGCCTAGCTACTAAAGTGCAATAGGTAATGGCCTAGCTAATAACGTTCATACAATTTATGTTTTTAATCATTTAAATTTTTTAAATATATAAATAGTGAGATAAGAGCATGAGAAGTAAGTGCAGGACTTAACATATGTGTTTATATGGTGAAGAAAAGCAATATGTTGTTATTTATTTTATATACTGTATATGTGTTTGTATGCACACAGTGGCAGCTCAACAAAGAAGGTTTGATGTTCATGGTTATTGAGTCCAAGCACCTCTCCCTCTATACTAGTAAGTACACACAAGCTCAGCACACCTCAGGTAATTGAACCACTGATTAGGCACACCTCAGGTAAATGAACCACTGATTAGGCACACCTCATGTAAATGAACCGCTGATTAGGCACACCTCATGTAAATGAACCACTGATTACGTCAATAGGAGTATTGTGTGCGTTGCCATTTCCTTACAATGCAGCACTCAATTCACATGTGGACATGGAGTAGAAAATATGTGATGATACCAGTGTTGTCAATCAAATGAAATAAACTATAAACTACATACAATGTTTGTATCCAGGATTTCACCAGATGAAATAAAGGTTTATCTGAAATCATCTCGCAACCCCCCAAAAGGGCAATTTTTGTAACGCTACATGTGGAACACCAGTGCTATACAGATGCTTGCGTTACTGCTCCCTTATCAGCCAATCCAACCCACAGATGAGTCTACCCTGTTGATGAGTGACGTGGACCATATACCGCAGACTGTTGCCAGCCATACTAGCGTGCCCAGCAAACACCCCAACGGCAACGCTGATATGCTGAGAGATGACCCGCGGGACTCCATTTATCGAGGTGAGGCAGAAGAATCCATTCCACCCCGGTCCTCCCTGGACTACCTGTATGTGTAGCCCACCTGCAGCTACTCTCTCTGAGGTTTCAGCTTGTTTATTTTCCTGTGTATGTGTCGTGTTTGTTTGTGCAACAGTACCATTGATAAACAGCAGGCACCTACAAAGCGTGCTGCCTGACTGTGTCTACAAACCCACCTATCTGATCAAAGGCTTCCCGCTGCTCCGCTACCAGGGATTGCAGTTTGTAAGTCATTTCGGTGTTGCATTCCAAAGTTCATTGCCGTGATCATGCAACATGGCTGTTAACGTATATGGGCTTGTCCTTTATTTATAAGACAATCCCATAAATGATTATCAATCCCTATAGCTTAATCGTCATTGAAACAGAAGATAGTTCCCCTGATTCATAGCTCTGTGATACCCATTAGCATGTTGATCTGCTGTTTCCGCAGGTTCATATGTCCTATATATACCCTAATGACTACACACGACTCACCCACATGGAGAGGGAGAATAGCTGCTTCTACCGCGAGAGCCCCATTTACCTGGAGAGGTAAGGACTGTATCAAACAGCTGTGACTGTTGCTAACACTGAAGGCCATGGTATGCTTATGCCAAAAGCCAACAGCTAATTTAGGTGAACCATTCGGGTGTTCTACTGCAGTGTGTGTACTGTACAACCATCTCCATCTAACACTGTACAACCCCCGCGCCCTGCCCCACCCAATGCGCCCTTGCCTACATTTGGTCAACTATGTCAAGTGTGTTTTTTTTAACCTGCCATTCACATGGAGAGTCCTTTGTTTGGATCTGCATGTAGCGCTGCTGAAGCAAATGCAAATGCAAACACTTAAGTATACTGGCATTTGCTTGCAACTCTGTAGTGTGCATCCTAGCCCTGTTTGACAGAAGTATCTGGGACCTAAAAAGTTACCTGGACGGCAGAGGAAGGCATGGCGCCCATTCCACTGTTTCTGAGTGGCAGCACACCTTGTGTTTGTGGTGGTGGTGGTGCTTGTGTGTGTGTGTGTGTGTGTGTGTGTGTGTGTGTGTGTGTGTGTGTGTGTGTGTGTGAATCTTCCTTAAAATGGAAAAACACCTGGAAATAACATTGTTAAACATAGTTGCACACAATAGAAGTCAATATTAGCTCATTCCATCCCCTTTACCAGGTATGGTTTCTCGAGGTACATGGAGCTGGACCGTCCAGAGAGAGGAGAGAGCGAGGACAAAGGTCAGCCTCCTCTGTTCAATTTGTAGAAGCTCAGCATAAGCTAAGCCTGTGGTTTGCACCCCCTCTCCCCCTCTCCCCACCCCAATAAAACCAAGCATGTCTCTCTTGTCTGTCCCCGCTGTCTGCTGTGGCAGTTTTTCAGTTCAATAGGAGGGGGCGCGAGAAACGAAACAACGGCCTTGCGTTGGACTACGGCGACGACTACGACGATTACGTCCAAAGTCGCAGGCGCAAAATTTTCTCGCTGGGCGCCGAGGCGGACCTGCACCTGGCTGGGAGGAGGAGCACGGGAGTGGCTGACGCTCTGTCCCGACCGGCGGCGGAGGAGAGCGTGGCTCCGCGGGATGTCGGCGTGCCAAACAAGGCGGTGAAGGAGAGCGGAGGAGAGCCGGCCCCGGCGACCCCGGTGGCCCGGGTGAACTCGGCAGGCCCCGTGAACCCCGAGGGAGAGATCAAAACTAGGTCTGCCAAGAGAAA
This sequence comes from Typhlichthys eigenmanni, assembly GCA_027564635.1. Classification (NCBI taxonomy): domain Eukaryota; kingdom Metazoa; phylum Chordata; class Actinopteri; order Percopsiformes; family Amblyopsidae; genus Typhlichthys; species Typhlichthys eigenmanni. The sequence continues at coordinate 10,580 of JAODUK010002164.1, forward strand.
GAGGCTGAAAAAAATCAAGGTGGATGCCAAACCGAAACATGTGGAGAGGGAGCAACCGCAACCAGAGGGCAAAGAGCGTTTTGGACTTAAGGAGATGCCTTTGGGCACATCAGCAAGCCCCCTGTTCAGCCCTGAGCGTGACCAAAGGCTCAAACAGTCACAGCCGTGGGACAGGAACCCCGCTGTGCCTGAGAGGAGACGAGCAGCCCGGCCTGTGGCCGTCCGGGGCTCTTCAGGAAACGGTTCAACAAGTCGGCACGCAGACGTCAGAGCCCCTTCATTAATTTTCAACCAGAGAGAGGCCGTCTCCATGACAACCTTAATGGAGCGAGAGATGGAAGTGAACATAAACCACACTTTCCACAGAGCTAAGGTGACTACGAGGGCCAAGATGGACAGACTTTGGCAAGGGTTAAGTCCAGAGGACATACACTTAGACGCAGAGAAGCTTGTGAACAACAAAGACTTTGACTATGCCTTAAAAGAGAAAGAAGACTCTTTTTGGGTGCAGGGAGACTCTGAAGTTGGGAATGAAGACGTGAGCTATGACAGCACACCTCCACCTCCAGTAGACATTGAGGTCAACTGGAGGCAAACTTTCAGAGTGAACCAGTTGGATTTGCAGGCGACGCGCTCTGATTGGATAGACTTGCACTGTAATGTCTCAGGAAACCTAATGCTCCATGCTAGCGATGCTCAGACTATGGTGAAAGCATTCATGGATAAAATAAACCAAAGGCACAATGGGTAAGTGTGTGTGCATGTACTGTAGCGATCTCTTTGAATGGCACTTTAACGTTAAAAATGTGACATGATTGATCAAAACAGCTTTTATTTCCATATTTTATCATTAAAGAATATTGTGTATCATTACCCTTTGTTAATTATTTTGTTCAGACCAGAACATGGTATTTCCATAATAGAGTAAAACATGGGTAGAATTGCACAAATCCCATGTTTAAAATAACTACTTTCAATTGTGTTGCATTACGTTTGGAATCAAATTGAGAGCAAGCAATTTAGACAAAGCGTGCACACGTAACACATCCAACATCATCCTTGTGTGTGTGCGTGCGTGTGTGTGTGCGTGCGTGCGTGTGAGTGTGAGAGCTGGAGGTGACCCTCCATTACTTCGCTCTGCCACCCAGTGGACAGACAATGCACGCTCTTCATTCTAGGAATAATGCATACGGTGGCTGACTACCTTTGCTTCGTTGCTGTAGGCAGTTCACACTTGTCCGTGTGATTAATGTGGAGAAGCGTGTAGATGGCACCCAGGGAAGCCGATACCTTCTGGAGTTGGAGGTGACGAATGTCCATGACCAAGTGCTTCTCCTGTCACATTACATCTATGCCCTGATTCGCCAGAAAAGGCAGAGCTCCCGGGACTTCCAGCGTACCACCCCTCAAGTGGTACTCTGCAATCCGGTGGGATTTCGCTGGAACCCCACTGCCACTGTCCACTTCATAGTACCAGGTGCTCACACGCTCCCCCTGCTGGTTGTCTTGTTTGCTTTCTACTCTTACCTTTCTGGCCTGAGGCTGTCTCCGTTTGGCTTATTTTCATCACCTTTTTGTTGATTTGGTTACATTTAATGTGATCCTTTATATACTAGTATACTGTGTCTGTAACTCTCTCTCTCTCTCTCTCTCTCTCTCTCTCTCTCTCTCTCTCTCTCTCTCTCTCTCTCTCTCTCTCAAACACACAC
>JAODUK010002166.1:0-12288 GCA_027564635.1 Typhlichthys eigenmanni
AGATCCAGGGTGTGCCCCTTTAAATGTGTAGGTCCGGAGACATGTTGGATAAAGTTAAGAGAGTCCGTAATGGATAGGAGATCTGCAGCTGCTTTACACGATATATCATCAATGAGAAGGTTAAAATCTCGAATAATTACAACTTTCACCAGCTTAATGATGGAAGACAAAAAGTCAGTAAAATCAGTAAGAAAGGTACCTGCAGGACCAGGAGGGCGGTAATTTAACACACATTAAAACATGTTAACAGAGCCGACCTTGATCATCTGTGACTCAAACGAGAAAAATGTTTCTCTTTATTAGGGATTAACACTCTCTGTTTAATTCACTGCCTGAGTAGAAGCCAAGCCATCCGTGGTGAGGTCGGTTGGAACATATTTTGCTGCTCTAAGGTCTCATTTGTTCAATGGGCAGGTCAGTCCAACGCAAATACCCAGGCTAGGTCAGCCATTATATAATTCCGGCTTATACATGAAATGCTGGGAGCATAGTTTCCACGGGCAGATAGTCCTCATAATGCTCAGCTCCCATTTTGCTGAGCAAACAGATTAATTACATTTTTTAACAAATGGATATTAAGCAAACTGCATGTGAGACTTGCTTGCAAATGTAGAGTGTTGTGCTTGGGGCTCTTAGTAACTCGTGGCTAATGCAAACTGTAACAAACGTTGCTGTCTAACTCAGCACAACTTGGCCAATATCCCTATAACAAATAAGTTATTATTATAGAGCTCCTGTGTAGTAATGGCAGTGTGAGGGGAATTCCCACACAGAGGAAACATGAATGGAGCGAGAGGTTGGGGTGGATAACAAAGACCAGCTTCTAACAGACATGAATTGATATGGAGGTTGTCTCAGGAGTGTCCTGTTAAGCTATACCCATCCCCGGGGTACTCGCTAACAGGCTGAGCTAGCTGAGCTAGCGTCCATGCTCGGAGAGCAGAGGCTAAACTAGCAGTGGAATTAGACACTAGCGGACTGTGAGTTTGTCGTTAGTTTAAAGGGCTTTGGGAGAAGAGAACAGGTTAAGTTCAGGGCAATCCTCCCCATGTTGAAGAGTGGCCTTGTGGTCAATGTGTATGGTGCTCTTGAAGAGGAACCTGACACCAATGTTGTTATGGAAGTGGCACTGGAGGGGCTGATAGCTAGACTCATCGGCCCAGATCCAGTGTACGAGCCGGGCCCTGGCCCCCTCATAAAGGACAGGGGCAGGTGTGTGACAGATCTGTGCCTTAAGGGACGCCTGAGACCCCCCAGAGATGACAGGCTCTTGGCCTGTCTTGAGAACTGATTAGGGTCTTGGCAGTTGGGGACCCCTGCCCCACTCCCCTTTATCCTTCCAACTGAAGTGGTTCTACGCCTCATGTCTATACACACAACATTTAGGGGGGTGTAAATAACTGGATCCCATTTACAGCACAAGTACCATTTCATTTCTGTCATTTGTTAGGTTTTATTTATAGTGATGTATATAATACAGCCGCCTGACGGACCTGGAAAAAGACAGTCGGGCTAAAAAGGGGGGATAGGAAGGGTTTGAAGCGGCAAGGCAAATTATCCTTAAGTCTCCAACTCCACCGCAAGTGGCATCATTGTCATCACCTTGTTCTGATTTCATTTCATCTCTCGGCGCCGCCATAGCAGGCAATATCTCGGTATTGGGTTACCGAGCGGAGGCCCACCTCTTATTATTTTCATGGGAACTCAAGGACATCCAGTCTTACAGAGCTGAGGGGGTATTTATATGAATGCATATAATGTTGTCTTCTCACTGCTCAGGGGCCAAACGGCATCAGGGGGTTTTCTGCAGGACAGAGTCGTTCATATCGAAAGGGTTTTGTGTGTTTCATACAGGCTCTGTACCAGCTGTGACTACATGGCTATGAGCTGGATAGTGTAATTGAAGATGCAGGTCACTTTTTTAAAAAGCATTATAAAAAATAAAATAAAAATTCTAGGCATGCAATTCCCACTTGAGAGTTTAATCTGGTATCTACCCGAGTAAAACTTGTGGCACTTTCCCAATTAGCTACTGTAATTACAGTATATTTCCAATAATGGAATGTTTTTTACTGTAATAACTATTTCTTAGTTGTTAGTTGAATGTCACTGTCTGCCTGTAGACTATTATGTATATGGCGTGCCAATGTGCCTGTGTTGTGTCTGCCCATCTGAATAGTGCTGCGCTGGGAAATGCCATGTCATGTCATGGGTAATTAAGGCAGGAGTTTAAGCAGAGAGGGAACATTGTTGAGTTAATGATGAAATGTTGGCACATTATCAGGACTTACAATAGGAAGACGAGGCTAATTTCACCCAGGGAAGACGAACATGCCTTAGCAACACTGGGAATATTAAGAGGACACAGGAACATGGCCGCCATGAAGATTAGTGTATTACCATCAACCTTTTTATATGTAAACCCTCAACATTACGGTCAAATCCACACAGACACATCTCCAGAGAGCCCGCTCTCACTTGCTGTGTAATGCAACATCATCGGCATTTTCCCAAATCTTGGAAAAGCAGAGCAATTTGTGAGACGGAAAAACGACTGGTGTTGCTTAAAAATCCAGACTCATCCACATCCATCACATAGAAAGCCTGACATCCATGAGTTTTAAATTGTGCTTTAAACACTTAAAGACCCAAAGTTGGAGAGAGAAGAGAAAACGAAGTTGCCCTGCAGAAGCCACGTTGCCCTTGTAATCAAATGCACTTCTCAGTTTACACTGGACCTGCATTTGAATACAGATGAAGAATTAAAATGCAGGTGCTGGTTAATGTTCTAGAAAGTTCAGACCAGAACTAATGCTCCATAGGGCCGTTACCCCACAGCAAACAAGCAGCTGTCAGCGTAGCCTGGCAACAAGTACCATCAACCGCACAAGTGTTGTGAGTATACCACTGAGGTATTGACTCACCGCTCATGTATCCCAGCATGCCTTTCCACTAGGGTTCCTTTAACCCTCTTGACCTGCTAAAAATGGCAGCAAAGTTGAAAGAGTGGACTGTGTCCACCTGACATCCGTGGACACAGTGACTGCAGACTCCTACTGCTGAGGGTCTTTTCAAACACAGGCTACATGGGGAGAAAGCAGACACGAGACAGCTTGGGCAACAAGAGTTACCACTTTTGTTCTTTTTTTTGTTCGTGCTGAGGAGTGTTATATTGTCCCCAGGGATATGTATTTCAATAATATATACACCCCAGCATTTTCGAGATATTATAAGGCATTAATGACTTTTTTCCATTTCAGCGAAGCAGAATATTATGGCGACCCTTATGTTCCCGCAAACAGCTCGTTTAAATGGATCACTGGAAGACTTTCGGAACCAGGAAGGAGTGAAATGAGAAAAGCAAGAACACCAATCTGTTTTTAAGTATGCACTTGCACCTTTTTTCACAGAGACGAAAATAAATCAAATAAAAAGAAGAATAACTTGCTAAGTGAAAAAGCACCATCTGTTCTCATAGCCGGGGTAGTGTCACACATTGACTGTTGTTCCTGTATTTCCTCAGCACTGTGAGGATAATGGGTGTTTAAATCAGTGGTGTACTCCATCGGGGTTCCTTATACGAGATCACTCTCTATTGCTACAGCGCTGGGACGACAACAAGTGGGCCCAGAGGGGGCTGGGGAAAGTATGGCAGATGGCTTGGAGACACGACAATGGTGCCATTTCACGGCACATCCTCCAGATGTGGCGTGACCGAGGTCACTGGCCTGGCCTTTTGATGCTGGAGCGATTGGGCATATCTCTGTTGCCACTGCTAATGGAGATATCTCCATACCCACCAAAGGGCTTTGAAACTAAATCATAGCCAAATATACTGTAATGGTATGTCTGATTAAGTAATAGGCAGTGTTGGGCATGTTACTCAAGAATTGTAATAAGTTACTATTTACTTATTACTCATTCAAAAAGCAGTACAATTACTTTACCTATTACTAGGTATTAAAAGTAATTAGTTAGGATACTAGTTACATAATTTTATTAATTTCACAATCACTACCCTGCCTTGCCCCTTCTGAAAAATGACAACCTGTGTAGCCAGCTCATTTTAGAATTGAATATTCTTTATTGGAACAATAATTGACCTTAGGATCAATCAGCCAAAGTGAAAACATTGCAGCCTCTCTAACCAGATGATTGGACAGGTTGGTTCAATTAACCTACCCAAAATTTCTAGGACCAGAAATATTGTTCTTGTAACTCAGTAATGCAGCATTACTTTGATTAGCAATTGTAATATTATTACCGTTTTGGAAATAGTATTTAGTTACACTACTACTGAAAAAGGGAATTGTATTAAAGTAACTAGTTATTAGTAACTAGTTACTCACACTAACCAAACATATTTGTATACTGGCCTTCCATACTGCAAATACCAAAGGTGAAGAACATATTATCAGGGTTGGGTATAGGTTAATTTAAATTGTAATCCGTTACAGTTGCCTATACTATACTAGTTACCAGACATAAATTATAAACAGTAACATAATGTTTGGATTATCTAAATGTAGTAAAATTATTACTTTCAATTAATTTCAGATTACTTCATGCCTAAACATTGTTCTTTGAAATGCCATCAAAAACAATTTACTGCGTTGGTGTGCCAATTCTTTATATGTTTCTAAGAGAACAGCCATTTGTTTTATCAATTTTTCTTCTGCAATCATCCCTTTTGAATATGAAAGTAGTCCTAGAAGTAATCATCGCATTTTTCAATACCTGTAATCTGATTCTACTATTTTAGCTAAATAGCCCAAATGTAATGGATTAGAGTTACAGTTTTTTGTACTTATTACTGAAGATGTAGTGTGGTGTGCACTTCAGACAAACATCAGTTACTTCCCAACCCTGGATATTACAAAATCAACGTGTTAAACCCAACCGTTAGAAGAAACACGTACAGTATAGGCCTACAAAACCCTGATATGAAACCACCACGTGAGCATATGTTAGAACGGCGAGCGGCAAAATACTAAAAATGCCAGACGAGTTGTTTTAAGAGCAAGCAGGTGCTGTTCTAAGATGGCGGGGATGAGGCTGTGTTTTCTTTCTTCCAGCAGCGGGGCTTTCATCGCTCAGAAGCGGTCTCATCCTGAAAGTCCTCCTCCCTCGGCCTGGAGACTTCAGAGTTGTGTCATTATCGGCAAAGTGCTTTTAAATCCCGCTCCTGCCCAGCACATGGATGTCCTCTGCATGCTAATCCTCGGGGATACTGATCCATCACTCCTCCATCGTTCTCTAATGTATGGCATGCCTCAGACAGCTGGGAAAGAAGTCTCTGCCCAATGATCTCCGCACACAATTCAGATCTCAGGCGGGCCACCATAGCACTATTCAGCCAAGCGGTGCTTTAGTATAGTGTGGTGTGCACTTCAGACTAACATCAACATCACAGATGGAGTTCAACAGCAAGGCATAGGCTTTAATAGGAAAACACATTTATGTAATTAAGGTTAGCAAAGGCTATACAGAAGATAAATAATCCTACAGCAAAACCAATATATCATAGTAACAGAAGCCATAAAAGCAGGCACTATTGCCTGACTTTACAGTACACTAATGAGTTCAATAACTGTTGAACTTCAAATCAAGTCTTCTACGTTAAAGGGATCATCTCGCTTAGTATCATCTGAAGCTTATCCCCTTTCCTCAGCAAGAGAGAATGAGACAGAACTAACTGCAGAGGGAGAGAATATGGGGGTAAGGGGAGGGGTGAACATGATAGAGAGATAGAGAGAGAGATAACTAAAATGTATCCATGGTTATTAGGAGAAATGGAAATGAGCCTACCCCCCCCCCCCCCTTCCTCCACACTATCCACTGCTCATATCATCACATCACCTGCCTGGCCTAAAATGTGGCACAAAGCCCAACCCACTCATTCTTATCCATTCAGGACAGTTTCAGTGTTTCGTTGATTCATACAAATGGCTGTGGAATGGACAGAAATACCTGCAGTACACACACATGGAAGCCATGGGTTCTAATGAAACGTTTTACCTAAACTTACCAGCTCTCCTCGGCCAACTTCTGAAAGTCCAATACAGTACTAGACATGCTGCTATTTATGTATGCCTGATAGGGGGCAGTGTTCTCAAAGGCACATTGATAACACACCAGATGTTGTCTTGATTGTGGGTAAATGACCATTGTGAATGAACATCTTGAATGAACAGTAGGATGGCATCAAGATAACATAACAAGATATATATTTTAAAATTAACAAATCAATAAATAACTTAAATAATGAGTAATTGTATTAATAATCTAAATTCCTCTAGTCTGCATATAGACTACATGATATACCATATGATACTTCAGGGGGAGGGGTAGAAAATGGTGGGGTGAGAGGTTACAGAGGGATTCAAACATGGCTTCAACCATAGTGGCAATTCCAGACAAAAATTGAGGAGTCTCCCTTTATGTATACCAAGAGGTCCACTGTCTGATGGGTTTAATAATGTTACCATGTTATAGTTCTGTTACAAGAGATACAGTCTCTTTGGTTTATCTAAACCAGTTTACAGTTATAAAGTTTTGTCTTAACCTCCCTATTATGGACACACCAGCATGTCTGTCCTCATCTAGCTCTTTCCTCTTGAGTCTCTGTGCCCACAGCACCAGGGCAAAAATAGTTGTTAATAATGAAAAATTGACGCAAGGTAAGCTTGTCATTACATGCTGCGGTAGACAATTAGGTGCCTATTTCACCCAGCAGCTCTCTCTGATTTTCTCTCTTCCACCTCTCTGCTGTCCTTCCTTCTTTCTCCACTCTGTCCTTCTCTCTCCACGACACATGCCTGGGTCCTTGAGCAATTGGAATGTTCAAAGTATCCTCACTCATTTGTTGAAGACAAGAGTCTTGTGCGTGGGCTCTCAGGTTTAAAGCGGAGATTTCATAAGACGGAAAAAAAGATAGTTAGTGGCTTCAATGTTCAGGGGTTTTCAACCATTTTATTTCCTGCTGCGACCAATGGCTCATTAAAAGAAAATACCTCTCTTGTCATGTGGGGTACTTACCAGAAGTACCCAGGACCCATAGTCCATCCATCCATCCATCCATCCATCCATCCATCCATCCATCCATCCATCTTCACCCGCTTATCCAGAGTCGGGTCGCGGGGGCAGCAGCTCCAGCAAGGGACCCCAAATTTTCTCTCCACCTAGTCCTGGGTCTTCCCCGAGGCTTCCTCAAAGCTGGAGGTGGACGTGCCTGGAACACCTCCCAAGGGAGGCGCCCAGGGGGCATCCTTACTAGATGCCCGTACCACCTCGACTTGCTCCTTTTGATGCAAAGGAGCATCGGCTCTACTCTGAGTTCCTCATGGCAGGCCGAGCAAATCACCCTGTCTCTAAGGGAGATGCCAGCCACCCTCCTGATACAACCCATTTCGGCCACTTGTACCCGTGATCTAGTTCTTTCAGTCATGACCCACCCTTCATGACCATGGGTGAGGGTAGGAATGAAAAATTGCCCTGTAGATCGAGAGCTTTGCCTTTCGGCTCAGCTCTATTTTCAACCATTCACCATAGTTATCCAGGCAATTACATTATCTTCAAGTGAAACAATGTTGCTTGTGTGCATATTGTTTACATAAAAAAAAAGAATTATAAATGTTTTAACCCTTCAAATACATATTGGAAGCACTGGAACACTGACAAGCTTGCTACTGTTTCAACCCACAATCCCTGGTCCCCAGGTGTGTCTATTTAAACCATGGCTACTGATACTTAGCCTATCAACCCCCTTGGAGCTGTAGCCGCGACGGTGGATGAATGTATCCCCACACTGACTGACATCTCAATGGGCTGCCTATTCCCCCTGCTATCATCTTACGGCATATAATTATAGCCAATCATCTTGGATCAAGCATGTCTGCGTGAACAGCCCAGCGCAACATCTGCTGCCTTGGCCAACAGGCCAAGAAGGACGTTCATACTGATAAGTAGGCTAATGGTGTTTGGAGAAGGGGGGAGTTACTTTAACAGGTACGATATGCAGAAGCCTACACACAGAGGTGTGTGTTTTCTCCTCTGGAGCAGGTGCCCTAAAGTATTTCTTATCTTCCTTATGCCAATGAGACATTCTTATCTACATTGAAAAAAGATACAGCATCTCCGAGGAGTTACATTTGGAGTGCAGTAAAGGGGTTTTATTTTAGCTCTGCTGCTTTGAAACCTCATTAAGGAACATTATCTATATTTATCGGAAGCTACGTGAATGAAATGACCACGTTATTCTGATATATTATTACTATTATATTATTATTATTATGATACATTAGCAGATGAGTTATCGTGCGACAGAGGTTTGCACAATTACACGAGTGACAGCAGCTTTTTTAGCCTTTACAGAGAACCAGGTTAAGATGTGAGCAATTTATGAGTGCTCCCATCTTATCTTTATACATTTAACACTGAATGACTGACATTGAATCATTTTGGCTAAAAAAGTAACTCGTTGAGATTTCTCATTTCAAATGACATACAAAGTAAGGGTTGCACAGTGTTGAAGATGTGATTGGTAACGGGCTGCATGGCAGGCTCTGGATTATCTCATGTACAAACCCTGTAAGACCACATGATGCTGACTTGATGACAGAACCTCTCCCTTTGTCTGTGTGGGGGGAGAAAAATTGAGGGACAAATGCTCATGAACAGTGCAGCCTTGTGTTTTACATTGAACCGCATCTCTCCAATCTGTTGATTTGTTATGGCGATGGTGTATTAGAGAGGAAGGGAGGACTTCATAGAGACGAATATAACTCTAAACCGGGTGCATTGCAGTGTCCCATCATCGATCACAGAGCTGTCTAAAACCTATTGCATCATGGGAAGGGAAGCGCGATTGCGGGGAAGTTTAACAATTAGAGCAATATTCTGTCCAATCCTCTTTCCATCTTCTGTGTTTTTCATGCTGCGTCTTAATGTCTCTCCCTGCCCTACGCCCAATCCTGCCCTCTGTCTGCATAGTAAACAAAGCCGACTCAGGAACTTGACGGCTGTGACAGAAGCCCCGGCCCTTCGCTGGGCCTTCACAGACATCAATCATTTCATTAGGACTTCGGTGGAAACCCGAGCAAAACACATGCAAGATCACACCCAAACCGGAGCTTAGCTAGCGGGTCTCGCTGCTGAACTCAGCACCACAGAACTGGCAACAGCACAGCCAACAGCCATGTACTGTACAGTAGTTCAGTGGACGAAACTGACAGTATTAGAGACTGGCTGAGACAGCAGTAACCGAATGCTCTCCCATTACTGCCAGCGAGACGGCCACAGCAATGTATGAGTTGTTCAAAATGTGTAGGTGTAGGTGTTTATCAAGTGTGATATATCTCTTGCTATCATTCTCTGGTCGCCGTGCTTAAAGTGTAACTTCACCCCGAGTTATGAGTCTGACTCTCCCCACTGCAGAACTTCAGAAAGAAAAAAAAAGGAAAGAAAAAAGTATTGGCTGAAGAAAGAGTTGGAAGGGGCTGAGAGGGGGACCCACATTAACAATAGTGTTATCTTTTAGACATCATGACGTAACAATAATGTGGTTAGAAGTCAGCAAGGGCCTTGGATGACTTTGGTGTGTTGAGCCAATGCTGTTGTTTATAAAAATGGGAATGTTGTCAATACACCAGCATTGATACATCTTATCACAGTTCAGTATTGTTTAGCTGCACCATAAAACATGTTTGATGGTGCAGTTACTCTTCAATCCACTGTATTATGTTGTCTTGGACCAATACTTAATATGATGAATTCTATATTTTCTCCAAGTTTGGGTTGCTTTATTATTTTTTTTTATATTACTATAACATGTGTTTCAAAGATCAGGAAGCAATAAACAATGAAACAATAGAAGGAGAAAGCTTAGCGGGAATCCTTCTGTTACAGTAATATATTCACCAATTAAATTTAAATATGGCTGGGTAAAATACCAATTTCTGCAACTTGAAAGGGACTGCAGATTGCTTTGCAGCTTGTAAAAATCCAGGCAAAGTTGAGTGCGTGCTGTAAGGGTACTCGATTGTTCTGCTGTGGACAAGAGTCTCTTCCTTGTCCAGGGAACACCCTGTTTGACCTCATGTTTAGTCTTAGAAGGGGGTCATTAAGGGCTTAAGCTGCAATCTAATGAAAATGTTTGACAACATAAGAACGCGGAGCAAAAACAGGCTTTGCGAGAGCAGCTGAGCCTCTACTCTGGGGACCCAAGGGGGGGTTGAAACAGAGGAAAATGATGGTTATCAGCACACCCTTGAGACATTGATATTAGCCCTGAGAGTGCAGGATGGACTTGATGATAACGCTGTTGAAAGCCTGTCACACAGCCCCGGGCCGTTGGTGGTGTCACTTCCAGGAGATCGTGACAACAGGAGCTGGAAATGATTCAGCGCCATCGAGCACCGTGACCGTGGTAACCGTCAATGTTTTAAAGCAGCTTTACAGTACCTGCTTTTCTCAGTCACAATTTGACCGCCATGAAAGTGAAGCACATTATGTTGTACCTGCTTCTGTAACCAGTACTGTAACCAGACCTGATACAAAAGTTAGTGTGGAAATAATAACTTTTTACTGCAAGTCATGCTATATTGTAAATAAATATTGATCAAGCTAGAGTCGGTGCAACGACGCAATGTCCCTTGAGACACTTGTCAGACTGTTGTCAAGCTCTAAACCATTGAATCTCACAGTCTCACATGCATTAAATGTAATATCACACGCTATGGCTCTTTGTGCGGTGACATTATACAATGTGACAGGCAGTAATCTAATTACTGTAACGTTCAGGGTTGTGCCAAAGGGCAGCGCATCCCTTTTTCCGGGCTTGCCTCGCCCGTGTGCGTTCCGGCTGGCGGTGGTAAGCCCCTGCTCCCAGCGCCCCACACCCACACGTGCAATCAGAGTATTGTTCCCAGCCGTGGGTGTGAGGTCATATAAGGTGGGAGGACTCTTTTTAGTTGGTGGCTTATCTGTGCATGCTGAAAAAATTATCAAGTGCTTCTTCAAAACCCTGGCTCCGTAAATAGCAGCATAAACAAAATGGCGAACAACTGCTCACAACAAAGCCATATCGTAGCATTGCTTCACAAAACGTTTCAATGTGTGGGGGTTGGCGCTGGAGAGGAATTGTATTTGAGCTTGTTAGTGAAGTTAGCAAGCCTTCTCAAAAATAGCCAACCCTGCCTTTAATCGGGTACACTCTGAGAATGCTGCTCTCTGGACTGAGACAATGTAGGCAGCTGTAGCCTATTGCACACATGCAGAATGTTGCTGGTTATTGAGCACCGTCCCCCTTTTAACGGCGTTCTTCATAATTCTGATGCTTAGTTTTATCCACTGAATGTTTTCTGACATGCAGGATGGGACAACAATGAAGAATATTGTGTTTGGTACCTATACTAGTACATATACAACAGTGCATTACTGTGAAGAGAGTCTGTTTTTGAAAGAGTCCTCCCATTCCCCAGCTACAGTATCACTATAGCTCTCCAACCCTAAAGCGCTTCCACATGCTGTGCTAGCTGCCCAGAGCTCACTGCCAAAGCGAGGTGCAGTTTCAGTTCGGATGTCAAACCCCACTGTTGGAGTGGACAGACAAACCACCCTGTACTTTACCGTAAACGCAATCACCAAAGGTATGCTGTACTCACGCACGCACGCACACGAAATATTTGCGCCAATGCCGTTGAACATGAGTGAAACAATGGGATGAAAGATTATTCATTTCTATTTACTAAAATCCCTCTGAATCAGTGTCAGTAATTTGTCAAATGCACATGATAGCAAATTGATTCTGTTATTAAACTGTAATATGGCGAGAGCATGTTTCTCTGAGCGGCGATGCACAAAGCAACTTCTAAAAGTTCCCAAGGCAACGAAATGTTATGCGATGAACACAACAAAACTAGCGAACATTTGTGTTGCCCTGTTTATCATAGCTCATTTTCAACAACATTCTGTCTAGTTGTTACAGCATTCCAGCCTATGGCATTTTCACGCTCTTCTCCCCACAATGAAACACAGTAAATGTATACGCCATTTTCATTCCCTCTCTGATGCTTCCATCGAGCATTTTATCTTTTTAAGTTCAACCACAGAGACCTATAATATTGTCAGGCTGAGAAATTGGGATGTGAACAGAGACAGGACATCCTATAATAACCACCCAGCAATATAACATCTAACATGAGCACACATGTACGGTGGCCGACAGGTGCAAAACACAACCAAGTCAGGAGCGCGCAGCAAATCGAAAAACACAACCAAGTCAGGTGC
>JAODUK010002167.1:0-12286 GCA_027564635.1 Typhlichthys eigenmanni
AGGTTTCACACTCTAAGTTACGACCTTTCGAACCTTATTTTTTCGGTTTCGAATTGTGGCAGGATTCTCATCCCATATGATAGGGGGTCCCTGTGCCGTGTTTCTAACAGTCAAATGGTCCTTATTTTGAAAAACTTTGAATAACTCTGCTGTAGACACATTGGCATATTATTGTGTTTTATTCATATGTCTTCAGGTTATGGTGTACCTTGGCTCGACACACAGGTTAACAACTGTAGGACCCTGGCTTGTACTGTAAACCATTAAGCTCTTCTCATCTGCTGTTGGCTTATTTACGCAATGGAGCGTGACACAATACAAACTGTACAACACTGCAGTTGTGTTGTGCATTAGCCGATGTGCCACCACTCACTAATAACTAAATGATATAGAAAGTACTGATATACCCTTGTCACTGACATGAACTGAAGTGAACCAAGTCAATTACAGCAGATTGATTTCAGTACAATATGAAGTTCGGGCCAACTGTACAGTGTTAAAAACGTAATATACTACAGTATATTGTAATGACTGCCAGTTTCATTTATAAAAAGTACAGAGACAACAATATACAAGATCATAAAAATTCAAAAGCAAAGGGACTCAATATAAATATATAATGATGACATGCTTACAGTATAAGTTACATTATATGCAAATATCCAGATTTTGTACATCTGTAAATGTTTCTAATTGTCCATTAACATGGAGTAAGTGGGTGGCGATACAGGGCAGTAGTAGCCTGGATCCGCCGGACTATTGCTCTCAGCTAAAATGAGTTAGCTACGGTTATAATCTGGAACCCTTGTTCACATTAGCGTTTTCACAGCCACCCTGCTGGCGGACCAATCGGGGCGGGTTAGTGAGAGAACGGTGAGGTCAAGCGTGTTTCTAAATTGTGGTAGAGCTAGATGAGACGGTCAAAACAGTTGTAACATTGCTGACTGCTTAAAGGCTGTCCAATAGATTCAAAATGAACATGTGGTCTACGCCCAGTGGGAGGAAACTGCTAATACTTCCCAATGGAGCGTGACCATACCATATTCACAAAGTGAATTTTGGGTCTGGTTACACCAGTCTAAGGCACATTGCTGTCTTGAAGTGACATCTGTATGAGTTTACTTTGCTTGACAATCCCAGACTTCTCCTTTCTTATGAATATCTCCACAGACATGAGCTCAAATCCCACAAGAGACCTCTCTTCTCTACTGAGTAGTCTGGCTCTTCAAAAACCTTTTGTTTGTATTTCCAGAATAGGGCTGGCTTCCTGACCAGGCAAAATTAACTCGTGTTGGGTTACTGTACTGTGAAAAAGTCAAAGTGGCCATGATGTGGATTGGAAAATGTGGCGCCCAGCTTGGCCCACTTGCTTTGTCCTACCTTCTTTCCTCTCTCTTTTCCTGAACGGTAGCGTTAGCACAAGGTTCTAAGTCCCAGCCTGATGCCAGCACCATGCCAGAGCTTATTTTTATGCATGCACATTAGACGCAGAGACACAGACTACGGAAACATCAGCGCATGTCATGCAACTACTGGATTCTGGTCTGGACCATTTCAATTGACAGGAGGGGTGCTGAACCAACGCATTCGTATATTTTCATAGGGAGGGGGCGGGGTTAACATTCTCTCTCCTCCTCTGCTTCATCCTCTCTGCAACACAGGATGGTCCGATGAGACCCCCTGCACCCTCCACTGCAAGCATCTTATACAAGGGAGGCATGGAGGTCAGCCAGCGCTAGTCTGTTACTATGGCGACAACAAAGCTTCACCTGGATCTCAATAATTTAAAAAGGAGGAGTCAGACAGGCTGTGTCCTGCCGCCGCCCAAATCCTTCGTCATCCAGAACCAGCATCTGAGATTATTGATGTTGTCACAGAGGCACAGCTTCTGTGACCCTGACAGAAACAGGAGACACCACTTCTGCTCTGGCAGTTACACTGGGGTCATTATGCGTGCTACATTAGCCACATCACGCACACACACACACACACACACACATTGTGTGGACAACCGAATGTGGAACACAGACTAGCACACACACACACACACACACACATCCGATTGATTTCAGTAAGCAGGCAGCCAATCAAACACACCTCCAAAGCAAGTGCTCATTATCCCTAATGCCTTCCCCAGAATGGCAGAGTCTGAGTCAGTGCACCTACTGTATGGCTTTACTGGAATACATGCTAGGTAACCTGACTGTTCTCCCTACACACAAACGCACACAGGCTCCTTTTGAAAGATGCACTCTAGAAGCTCTCAAGATGGCCAAGCAGAAGAGAGCAGTACCAGCCAGTCATTACTCAGGTGTGGGAGGGGCATGCAGTCTCAATGATTCACACCACAACAATAATGTACTGAATATCTCACACTGGTTTGATCTACTACAATCCCAGTCCATGTGATGGAAGGGTACCTTTAAACCCTCCTTGATTTGTGAGCCGCTGATCTAAAACAGCCTTTGACTGGACGATGCACATGAAAGGGCAACACTAGATTGCTGTTTACATGTCTGGTGCCCTTGTTTCCCTGGTTGTGAACAGTTTGTATAGAGGAGCAATTTCAGCCAGCAAGAGATTCCTGGGGAATAAGTCTAGCCACTTATCAGGATAACAGCAAAGGCCAACAGAGATAATACATGACAATGTTAAGCAGACATATAGACACACACAAATGTCTATGATCAGACAACTCGTTGAGTATGAATGTGTGCATGCATACATACAAGACTAAAAAGAACAAGTTTTCTAACTGCCATTGGTGTAAATACTCCAGAGCAACGTCTTAGCTCCTTATTGCTTTAACAGGGGGAATACCAGATGGCTTATTTCACTGTCTCTGAAGATAAATCTCCACCCGCTGTCTGCCATAGACTAAGATGGAAAAACTGACTCAAGCTTCCACTTCCAACGTGCTCTTATAATCGTTGAGTTTACAGAGAAATAACACTCTCCAAGCACAAATATGCAATCATTGTTCTCTGAGCATCCAGCCCTGTTCTTAGAGAAGTGTCTGTTAACATCTCTAAAGTAATATTTTAGCAACAGTTCCTGCTACAGTATGTTATTACCACAGCCTGTATATAAATAAAATAAAGATAGACATACAAGATGGTTGCTTCATACTCTTTTTGGCTTCAGGAGAAACGCTTTCAAATTTGTGTGGAGTTGAAATTTAACTCACTTTTGTAGCTGGATCATTGATGATTGATTGATTTAAACATACCCTTCTATAAACCATAATGCAAAATCAAAATCTAATTTCACAGTAGTAAAATTAAAAACATAGGTTCTTCTGGAAAGAAATGTATGTAGAAGTTAACCACCTTGTGGCCATTACCAGTACTACAGCTTAAGGAATTCTGCAGACTTGAACTGTTACTGCTTGAGTTTTACCCCCATATCCCACGCTCAGCAAAGTTCAGGAGGTTGACTCCTATAGTGAGAGTACACTCTGACATTCACAGAAATACCAATAGCCTATAAGCCACCAAGAAACCTAAGCTATTGCACATGAGTTTGCGATACGGTATGTTATGATGTAAATCATAAAGTAATAATAATTGAATGTTAATGATATTCAGGCATTTACAAACAGTCTCTACATGTTCCAAACATTAAGTGAACATACAGTACTGTAAATAGCATTAAACACACTTAGTAAAAGGAATAAAGTAGTATGAACAACTTGCTGTCTTGCTTAGTGAACCCAGTGACCCACTGGGTTCTCACTGGCACTCATAACACTAGAAATAATACACTTATTCACATAGAAATTGCATAAAATGTTGCCTGTGAGCCTTGGTTATAAATGATGAACTACAGTGAGCAAACTAAACTAAAGGTAAAACTAAAGGTAAAACTAAAGGCAAAGGCTGATGCATACAATGTCATGTCAATGGCATGATGGCACTAACTAAAGACAGAGGGACAGAAACAAATGGGGCATAATGAGAAAAAGACAGAGGTTGGAAGAGTGAAATGATGCATTGGGTGGAGTGATGGAAGACAACAGGAACACTGAGACTATCATCCAACATCCTCTGCTCTTGTGATGGTAATTACAAATGTCAGTGCAACTGCTGGCCAGGGCAACATAATCATATAGCCATCTCACTAACGTTTAGTGGCAACCATTCATCATGTCTAGGGACAGCCCAACAAACATGTCTCGTAGTGGCACCTTCGACTGTTCAACCTGAGGTTGTTCTGAAGGCACAAAAATGTCACTTCTTTCTCCTGGAGCCATGCTGAAATGAACCGTAAACCTATGCCAAAGCATTGTCCTGAATGCATGTGCAAAGCATGTACAACAGTATTACAAACAAGTAGGCCTAATAAATGACACCATATGCTAACGCTGCTTCAAAAAGCATTGGATCAACATCACCATAAATGAAATGCAGTTGTTCATTTATTGAATTCAGATTCTTTGTAACTGACACAAAACTAGCTACAGTAATGAATGTACAACTAACAGGCTCTCTTTTACAGCATCCTTTCCCACCCTTGCACGTTTTATAATTCCATAAACTGAATATTAGAGTGGGGTGTCTAGAAAGGTTCTGCCGAGTGGACCACTGTATTTTCCTTACTAGGGAGGAAAATGCTTACACTTGGTTATTCCTCTGCCCATGCAGGCTGCGGCTAGGCTGAGGCTGGGGAAGGGGGACTTGGGGTTGGAAAGGATGACTCACACATCTCTTTCCATGCTCAATGGTTACAATACCCCATAACAGGGAATAGTACTGCTACTTAGCTCACGTCTCTGAGACTGGACCAGATTTGCTTACAATACCTTTTGACAACATTATTACACACGTGTATATTGTTAACACAAATGGAATGAATTCAGTTTTTTTGTGTTTTTTCATGACATTTATATGATCAAATATAAAGACCATATTATACTATACAAACATTCAGTAAGTCATGGAAGGGCAAACCATTAAAACTATAAAATGTTCAATGACTGGCAAATGCTGTGGCCTTTCTAGTTTAAAGACTGAAAGACCAATCCAAAAACAACAGTGTCTAAAAAACCACTGCTTTCCCTTTATATATCAGTGACTGAGCCGCCATCACACTGGTCACTGACCAATGGAAGTCCACCTGATGCATAGCTTTGTCATCGGTGCATTTGGTGCTGGTAGCTACAATCCCCTTGTGTAGTCTGTACCGAGACAAGGAACACTGTGTAATAATGAGTAGGTGTTACTGTCCCTAATATGGCAACGCATGTCATGTTGTCTCAAAGCATTTACATAGAGGCATACTTTAAGAGTACATATTTCCTTTCTTGTTCTTTCTTGAGTGCTTCCTATATACAAATGAACATTTACATTACAGTAGTCGGGACTCAGGAATGAGATTCATATTACACACAGGCTGAAAAGATGAATGATAATGTGAAGGCTTACTGATCAAGAAACACGAGTGTAAAACATGAGTGCACAAATGTAATAAGCAGTAATTCACATATAAAATATGTAGCTATTGCCGCTCTATGACACAGGGTGAAATACTGCACATTACTGCACCCTCAAATTATGGGGCATTGTGGCTGATTCACAGACTCGAACACAATGGCTGCATTTACAGACTCATGTGGTACATGCAATTGCAGGGTCTCAGTCCCCTTCCACGGTCCGGTTAGATCAGATTCCTCAGAGGGGTCGGCACCATGGCAATAGCCAAAAGAAATTGAATGCAGGCATGACACATACAGTACTAACAGCAGGGTTTAATTACCTATTCAGTGCACAGTATTATTAGCCCATGGTAACTTCTCACATTGACTTCATAAAACACATTTTAGCTTCTAGCTAAAATCCAAGGATTTCATCAATCAATACAAATGTTTTTGAAGGTGAGCTGTTGAGAAAAGGAAGTAGTTTACAGATTAAAAACGGCTGTGGGCTGTGTTCATCCATTAAATGCATCTTAAAGTAAAAGCATCCCTCTAATACAAGAATATATTTTTTTTATCTTATATAAACTAGTGGATTTGTGTATTTTGTTGTAAATGCTACAATATACAGTATACATACATATATTGTTTGGTCATTGTTCCTTGTACCACCACAAGTGGGACTAAAACATCTGGAAAACATTTTTTTCTGCCTTTTGTCCAGGCCTAAGCATGCACAATGGAACTTATCAGAACCAGATGGTAATGGGAACCTTTGAAAGATCAAGCTCTTACTATCCTTTTTAAGAATGTATGGGTTTATATTATTAACGCTTAACAAACAGTAAGCTGGAATCCTGTTCAAAACGTTCCTTCGTTTTCTATATTTAGAACATCTTAAAACTATTGGTTTGTCATCCAAGTTTGGCTCAAATCCACCCCTGTTTTCCTTTGCCAAAAATATTTAAAGAATGTATATTTTTGATATATAGTTGTTTGACAAGTTGTTTCTAGGCCTGAAATAATGTTTCTTATAGACTCAGACCAACTTAAAACCTTTTAAACCCCTTCCTTAATGATAATAAACTTACGATAAAACGATAAAAAGGCCAATATATTTTAAAGCTTTGTGAAAAGGCTCCATTGATTGTGGCAGAAACTTGAAACAATGATCTGTTCTTTAACCTCAAAACCTTAAAAACTCCATACAAAGGAAACCTTTGCAGAAAAACATAGTCTAGACCCTGCAGGCAGTGTGACAACAGTGTGTCTAGAAAGAGAACACCAAGCTCTTACACTAATAGGTCTGAGAATTGGATAGCTTTTATTTAGTAGAAAATGGCTTTCTGGAATAAGAAATAATACAAATGATGTGTATCACCTATGTTGGCAATACTTTTAAATAACAAAGCCAAAACTATTATGAAGGAAAACAAGCTCATGTAGAGCTATTAATCATTTAAGAAGTGCTGGCAAATTTTTGTAAGCACATAATAACATATTCCCATGGTAGCCATCCATATGCTCAAACAGTGAGAGAGTTGTTTCGTAAAGCAAGGAGCTACAGTATGGTCCAAACGCTTTGATCCTACAGTACGAATTCCTTTCTGAAGGCAATGAACGGTAACACCGGTCCCTGAGAGATGTGGCACTCTGAATGTCATGACATTTGAACTCTGACACCCCTCCCCCATCCTAGGCAACTATAGATAGAATGGCAGAATGGCCTTGTGTTATTATGCGTTTTACTTTTTAATCTGGTAAATTAGAATCAATAAACATATTTATAGATCATCTTTTGCTTATCATATACTTTATAACACTTCTATACTATCCATACTATCAAACCGTACTACAAGACAATAGAAAATTGGAAACAACTTCAGCCTTATTGAATAGCATGACATTCAATATATTAAACAGGCCTTGACACTTTACGCTGACTGATTGGTTTGACTTAACTTAAATAGTTCTGGCACTACATTTGAAAGAATGATAATCAATTCACAATGAAAAGTTGAACTATGTACTAAACATGTTGCAAACACTCACATGTGTCAAATGTTAAATACAAGGCAATTATTGTTTTCTGTGATTAAATCCAGCAAGCAGCACCCAATCAATGGATTCAATACAATGCTTGCTACAACCTCACTAAAATTAATGTACAACTGGCAACAATAAAGACCTGCACACAGATCCAACCCTTATATGGTGACATAAATTCGTTTTGCTTTAAGAAGCTACAACGATATTAATATGAATATTGCCAAACGTTAACACATGTAATACATGGACACAAGATGGATCTTCAAGATATAATATATTCAACCATATTTGAATATGGCATCGGGCGTGGTGTAACACCAAGACCCTTCATACTGATGCATTCCAATCTACAAGCCAGTCAACCAACGACTTCCCAACTGACCATACCAAGTATGTGGTCAGAGCAGGCCATCTGTTTACCTAGGAGGCCTGTGACAGAGCATCACAGCAAACAGCCGACAACCTACCATGCCATGCCTTCTCAAGATGCTAATAATACATACAGGACAGACACAAAACTCACCACCTATGCACTGTCACTCTGTCTACAAACTCACGCAAAACATCCACATCTGCTGTGGAAACATTTGCTTTAAAGCATTTCTCTCTCTCTTTATTTGTCCCCACACGCAACTTAATTTGCAACTGCATATTTCAGATTGATCTTGAGAAATTGAATTAAGAAAAAAAAATCAAAAAGATATACTTTAATCCAGACCACGCCCTCTTAAGGCAACCATCTGTCTGTCCCATAATTTTTAAAACTCATTAGGCTAATTGAAGCTATATTTCAGCTCAACATTATTTACAAGATCTCTTTAGAATAAACTGGGGTGAAAAGGAATTGTTATAGACCAGCTCTGAACTGGTCTATATATGTAAAATAAAAAGTGTTCAAAAAGGTGGGTGACATATGCTCTTGTCACTATCCTGTTTGTGTTTTCTGAACAAAGCAGTCATCACTTCAGAACTAGGAGGTTGTAGCACAGGGCTACACGATGATGGGGAACCAATTTAACATAAGTCTGACTAAACAAGTTTTCAATCGACAAGAGCTCTCTGCTGAATTAAGCCTTCAATTTCAGACTGCAGGCTATACTGTACAACATCACCAAAGAAAACAATGTGGTAGAGCCACTCTTTTCTAAAAATGTGTCGGGTCTTATGCTACTGTAGGGCTGGCTGGGGATGTTTAGGCAGCGCGGGCTCCCGGACCACTTTGAGGATGAGGGGAACACAAAAATGAGCCGACAAAAAGTTTCCCTGGTGCTCCAAACAGTCGCATCTGCAGTAGGCTGGACTAACTGTACGTCCAGAGCGCGATAACAGACCAGCAGCTTACCTGAACTTGCTTGCGACGTGACAAAAATTAAAACCACCGCTATAAGGAGTTGGGCGTCTCTTATCCTCCGTTTTACTTTCCATCTTATGGGGGTATGCATGACCGCCAGAGACGTCCACGTCAAGTGGAGTTAACTTTTCGACTGAGAACAACTAATTGCACTTTTAACAGTTTATGATCAATACAGAACTAGAAGCCAAACGTCCCAGCGAAAGAGAGGGGGGGAGTATCGTTATTTCTTAGGCAGCCATAAGTTTTGTTAGTGTGGGTTCCTCCAGCTGGTAGACGGATGGGACACCCTCTTTCGCGCGCACTCCTGCTCCTCTGA
This sequence comes from Typhlichthys eigenmanni, assembly GCA_027564635.1. Classification (NCBI taxonomy): domain Eukaryota; kingdom Metazoa; phylum Chordata; class Actinopteri; order Percopsiformes; family Amblyopsidae; genus Typhlichthys; species Typhlichthys eigenmanni. The sequence continues at coordinate 9,133 of JAODUK010002167.1, forward strand.
GCTATCCTGCACCGCTGAGCCTCTGATCAGAAGTGTCGCCCCCTTTTTCCCTCGTCACGTAGAACCACTAAAAAGTCAAATGAGGGATGCAAAATGTATTTCCCACTGCCTGTCACTCACTTTGTAGACAGGAGAGATGGACAAATCAGAGCAGTCGGTATAATGCAGACGGCACTTTTATTGGCGGTGGGAGGGGGGCGCATGTTTAGGGAAAGTGACACGCCCACATACAAGGGCAACACAAATCCGCTATTTCTACAAAGAACTTCTATTAAAAGAAAATGATGATTTGGCATCCATGACATAGGAGACAACTGTGAAACACAAAAAGATTAAGCTCTTTTTACTTAAGCTGCATGCTTTGGCATGAAAAAACACATTCAGAATGAAATAGCCATCACATAATGCAATATGCAATATAGCCTAAACATAAACAGAAAACACACTTGTGTCTAGGCATTTATTAATTCAACTCCAGGAAATACGTACAGCATATGATCAAATACATTTATACATAACAGTAACTGCAAATACTGTGCATTTGTTTGTTTGAATAGCATATAACTTGTGGTGAGAAATCATCCATTAAAGGTGTTTTAAGCGATATCTTCACCTAATCCACTTTTGTTCAATTCAGCGGGTCTCGGGTCAGGTCTTAGAATTTTGGGTCTCGGAGGACCCGTGAATAACTCTAGCACGTGGTACCAGAGCACCATAGGCCGAATGTCGATGACCGATTTTGTTATCATACCGTAGCTGATTATTATCTGATCTGAGGCCGCATGTTTTGGACACTCAGGTGAGGAGAGGGGCAGAGCTGGCTACCGACCACCATCTGGTGGTGAGTTGGGTCAATGGGTGGGCGAAAACTCTGGACAGATCCGGTTAGCCCAAACAGGTAGTGCAGGTGAACTAGGAACATCTGGAGGCCATAGCAGAAGCAAAGCAGCGGGTGTGTGGGGTGGTGGTTCCCCTCTTCAACAAGGGGGACCAGAGAGTGTGTGCCAATTACAGGGGTATCACACTACTCAGCCTCCCTGGTAAAGTCTACTCCAAGGTGCTGGAGAGGAGGGTTCTGCCGATTGTCGAACCTCAGATTGAAGAACAACAATGCAGATTCCGTCCTGGTCGTGGAACAACGGACCAGCACTTTACTCTTGCAAGGATCCTGGAGGGGGCCTGGGAGCATGCCCTTCCGGTCTACGTGTGTTTTGTGGATCTGGAGAACGCATATGACCGGGTCCCCTGGGAGATACTGTGGGAGATGCTGCGGGAGTATAGAGTGAGGGGTTCCCTTTTAGGGCAATCCAATCCCTGTATGTCCAAAGCGAGAGCTGTGTACATATTCTTGGCAGTAAATCAAACTCGTTTCAGGTGGGAGTTGGTCTCCGCCAGGGCTGCGCTTTGTCAATAATCCTGTTTGTGATATTCATGGACAGGATATAGAGGCATAGTCGTGATGGGGATGGTTTGCAGTTCAGTAGCCTGGGGATCTCGCTGCTGCCTTTTGCAGATAATGTGGTCCTGATGGCATCATCAGTCTGTGATCTCCAGCACTCACTGGATTGATTCGCAGCCGAGTGTGAAGCAGCTGGGATGAGGATTAGCACCGCTAAATCTGAGGCCATGGTTCTCATCAGGAAACCGATGGAGTGCCTACTCCAGGTAGGGAATGAGTCCTTACCCCAAGTGAAGGAGTTTAAGTACCTTGGGGTCTATGAGCGAGGAGACTCTGGAGCAGGAGATTGGCCGGAGAATCGGGGCAGCGAGAGCTGTATTGCAATCACTTTACCGCACCGTTGTGACGAAGGGTGGGTCATGACTGAAAGAACTAGATCACGGGTACAAACGGCCTAAATTAGTTTTCTCAGGAGGGTAGCTGGCTTCTTCTTTAGAGATAGGGGGAGAAGCTCAGCTATCCGTGATTTACTCGTAGTAGAGTCGCTGCTCCTTCGCGTCAAAAGGAGCCAGTTGAGGTGGTACAGGCATCTGGTAAGGATGCCCCTAGACAATTCCCTTGGAAGCTGTTCCAGGCACCCAGCTCGGAGGAGGCCTTGGGAAAGCCCCAGGACTCGGTGGAGAGATTATATTTCCACACTCGCCTGGGAAAGCCTTGGGATCCCCCAGTCAGAGCTTGCTGTGGCTCGGAAAAGGGAAGTTTGGGGTTCCCTGGTGGAGCTGCTGCCCCCATGACCCAATCTCGAATATGTGGATGAAGATGGATGGATGGATGGATGGATGGATGGATGGATGGATGGATGGATAAAACATTCCTCACAACTCACAATAAAATTACAGATGTGCTGTCCTAAATAGACCATTTCAAATATAATTGTTTCACTGAAATGTACTAAAATCCAGTTGTGAATAATATCATATGCTAATAATCAGTAACAACTGCATTGGACAAGTTAAATACTATAAAATATATGTTGGGTCCTTGGGTCCAGGTCCAGATGTACACTGCCGCACAAACAGGGCTGAGTATAGTGTATTTGTCATTCACAAAATAATCCAGTGTTAGGCAGATTAAACTGAATCTCGTGATATTCCGTTTAATCTGCCCCGTGAGAATCAGTCTGGAAAGCCTCGCAATCTTTTTAAATGTGTTCGAGTAGCATCTGAACTTTCCAATCAGCGTCGTGTTATACGGGCGTGGTTTAGGTTTGCTGACTGCGAAACCGACCAGATGGTTAATCTGATCAACTGCTAAGTATTTTTTGAAAGTACCTACTCTTTACAATCAGATTCAATGTACGATTTCCCAGATGGAGTTGTGACAATAATCCATCTGGTATGTCAGGTTAGATGCAGTAGGCTGCAGCTACAATTGTCTCAACTATGAACACAGATATGCTATTAACTATTACTGTAAGAATCAGATCTTAAACTGTAGGTCTATGAAAGGCTGCTTTGAGGGATGTCATGAAAGAATGTATTATAAATATTATATAATCAGTGTTGGGCAGTTAAACTACATTTCTGAGTAGCGTGGTGGTAGCGGCGCTGTTTTCTGAATCAAATAGCTTTTCAGTAGCGAATCTACTAATTGATCAAGTAGTGATGTAGCGTCCACGGAAGCTACATTTTCCCAAGCATTTCGGAATCTGCAGCTCAAGCTTAAGTCTGATACATCTGCTAATCAGTACGTGAT
>JAODUK010002168.1:0-12286 GCA_027564635.1 Typhlichthys eigenmanni
ACGTACTGCTTCGCTGCATCAAGTAGCCAAACGAGAGTGCTTTGTACGTATGACATGCATTGCAATGTGAACAAGACATGTTTAAAAAGAATTACAGCATTTAAGTGACCCCCCTGTTTTCTTCTTGCCTCCCCTGTGCCCCTCCACTGAAAATATTCTGGTGCCGCCCCTGCCATGTGGTCTCTCTGAAACGCTGCCTCTGTAAATGTGTCTTTCAATTAGAAAAAAAATCATTATTTTCATGGAGCAGAACAATTTTTCTCTGTCACATCTGTGTCCAAACAGTAATACAAACTCTTCAAAGGACAATAGGGTAGCTGCAAGAAAAAAACACAAACAAAGATGAATTATGATATTATGCATGTTTCATACTTTTGTTTTAGTTATTTAAACAATTACATTTGCCTTTTATAAACATGAAAACATATTTAATGCATATTTTGTAAGTTTGTGCAGACCCACTAAGGGTGTGTTCTGTGTTGTATCTAAATGACTGTTCTGATTAACTGCAGTATTGGAACCCTGGGGCAGGCTAATGCTGGCTAGCACTTAATGATGTCACTAAGGGCTGCGAATCAAAAGACAATCACCTTTAAATAAGGAAAATAGCTAAAACGGTTTTCATATTTACAGTAAATGGCCATGTCATGGCCCTTTTTGACATGTTGATACAGTTCCTTAAGGTCACAGTGCAATTTATTTGACATGTTTAGGTGAAAATAGAGATTATGATGAATAGCACCTACTGCATTAGGCCCTTTGTAACCTTGCCCATAGAAAACCGTTGCTTTCAGTGACTTTTGCTTTAAATCCAAAGAGCCACTGCTCACTCCGCCCCCTCTTCTAGTGTGCTGATATAGTAGGCTACGGCTTTGCAACAGCTGTTCTGTCGGAGACAATACAGCCTCTGACACAGCAATCCTTACTAAATTAAGGAAGCTACTAGGCTACTGCATATAAACCAAAACGCAGCTACATTAAAGACACGGGTGAAGCGTCGTCTGCAATGTTTGCCATAATTTTCAATTGTAGATAGGATGTGAAGTGACAGTGTACAGGTATGGGAGTTTCACAAAGAAACGTGTGGCTCCGCAATAGACCGATCAATTGATGCATTCTTGCTGAAGCCAAAAGATCAGACAGATAAGGTAACCCCAGCTGAAATAACATTGACCACATTGTGCAGCACTCCCAATCATACAGGGCAGCTGACTGAGGGCGCGATATACATTTTTCCTTAGCCTAATGTATTAAACGTCCACAAAAAAAAAAGATCTCTAATTATAAATGATTGACTATCTATAAAATGTAAGTAGTAGTTAATAAATTACTATAAGCAGGTCAGGCAGTAGGCTTATATTGTATGCCCATTCACCCCTACTCACCATGTTTCCTTACTTTTCTGCCTAACCCCTATTTGTAGGCCTGGTCTGGTCATATTTATCTGACGCCGTCCACGTCGGCAAATGTAATCGGTAAAATGGTTCCACTTCGAGTTTATAGCCTACCCAATGAAAGTGGTGTGCAGGATTTATCTGCTCATATAATTTGTGCAAAAGCTGGACAGACAGCGATTGTCGTCAGCTAGCGAACAACCATATCACGGTAGGCACCGTAGGTTACAGCAAAGTGAGTGAGCACTAGCAGTAAACTATAAAGTTGTTGCCTTTTGCTGTTGTTAGCATTACGTTAGCATAATGCATTGATTGCATTGCCCGATCTATGTACAGTAGACATCGAGACGGTGTGATACAGTGTGTGTGTGTGTGCGTGTTTGAGAGAGAGAAGTAAGGTGATCCTTATCACAGCAATTGGGCTAGCCTCGGAAACAGCGCATTACGCAGTGTTTCACTAGATATTTATAACTTTGTCTGAACGCTGCTTTGACACGTTTTCACCACTTTTTTATTTATTTCTTAAATCAGGATGCCTGCAACACATCGTGATGTCTGTTAGCCATCGGCGATGGACGATATATCGACCCAACCCTACGTGGACATATAAATAAAATCACGATACACAACACAATATAGACAGGCCCTTTAAATTATGAATAAAATGTATTACACTTACAAGATTTAGTGCTTTCTAATTGTAACTGATGGTAGACATATTAATGTCTTTTTTACACAAACACTTAACTGTACTGCATTAGTATGACCCAATAACTACTATTTCACCTTAGATTAAAACGTGATTTTACACATCACCACAATTACTCTCTAACACACTCACAAACAACACATAAAAACACATTTCTTGCATTTCTATTTTCACATGTCCTGATATCACATGGCCTGCAAATCCTTTTCCACAAAAGATCAAAGATTGTTTGTGTGTAGTATGCCTGTCAGTGTGCCCTATGCTGCAACACTATAACCCAGCAGGAAGCTTGATTAAATAGGCACAAGATTAAAGCAGCAGGAAATAGTTGGAAATATCCTGCTGGATGCTAATGGGTTTGCCTAATTTTAGCCACAGACAGCGTGTCAGACTAAATCGACCTCTCACACAACAGAGTCAAATGTTACAGTACAGTATAAGGTACACTCGTTGGTTACGTCAAGATTTCTGCCCCCACTTCTGAAACAGAACTGTCCACTAAAGTGCAGGTGGAAGGGGAAGAGAACATTGTGAGCACATAAGAGCAATAAGTCTATGAGTAGAGAGGAATGCAAGTCTATTTCAGCCGTTCAGGCATGAACCCATAGGGCAAACAAAAATCATAGTTTAGTGTGCAAGGTTCCTCTGTGAAACTCCACAAAAGTTAAGATCCAATGCTAGTTGTGCATTACTGCCACCTGCTGTCTACATGGTGCATTACCACCACTTACTCTACAATGTAGCGCAGGCCCACCAACTGCCCCCATGTGGCCCACGAGGCAATTGCACCCTTGGCCAGGGTACAATTGGTCACATAATGTGACCAATTGTGACTAAATTGTGACTAGTCGTCGTGAATGCAAGTTCAATATACTATATAGTTCAATATACTATATAAACACTATACAATATATATATACTATATAGTTCAATATACTATATAAACACTATACAAATGAATCAACCACTATACAAATCAAGTCAATATATTACTGTAAATTAGTTATTATTAGGGGTGTAACGGTTCTGAAACCGAAACAAACAATACAAACGTATATATAGAATGCATGTGCTCTCATTCATGGAATTAACCCCCGTCACTACGATGTCGGATTATGGCAACGAGTCTATTGCATTCGCTTCTTTACTCAAACGAAACAATGTGGAATAATATCACACTTTATTTAGAAACATCAATGCGTGTGTGTTATTTTGCTGAGAAATGACACACATGCATACTGTGTCGTCTTCGTGGGTGGGTTAGGCATGACGCAGCAGTTACCTGTCTTGTGGGTGTCTCTTTCACTAAATCTGACGTGTCAATAAAAAATCCATGATGTCCACCAAGGTATGAGAACTGTCCAAAACTTTCCAGGTTATTTTTAATTCAGTCTCTGGCCGCTGTCTGTTTTGCCATATTGTGGTTCCAAACTGTTTGATCATCTGCTTGCATTTTGTAACTTGTAGCAATGAAGCTAGTGTTCTTCTTAGTATTCAAAATTGTTGATTTTCAAAAAAGTCTAAAAGTCTATTTTAAACATGAATATAGCAGCAAACTATTACTATTCTATATGTTAAGGATATAGTGGAATATTGTCCTTAGCAGGGTGTTGTAACGTAATCCGATCTCATCTTTTTTTCTTTTTTTTTTTACCCAGTGCTGGTGCTACAGCATAGCGCATGTGTGAAAGTATAGAAAAAAAAGACTATTCTACAGAATGTAATCAAGGCCAGAAAAAATTCCCCGATTATTCCTCAAAGGTAAAAAAATAATAAAACCACAATATGAACCGAACCATTGCTCAAAAACCGAGATTTGAACCGAACCCTTACACGCCTAGTTATTATAAACTGTTCTACAGCCAACACATAAGCGTTTCTAGCATTAACCGTTCTGAAGATATGAAAAGTATTTTTAAAAATGTCATTTCATCTTTTAACAAGATCAGTCGGTCAGTCTGTCAATAATCGACATTTGCTCATATTGACTGGTCGATAAGAATAGGTAAACACTAGCTTTATCGCACACATATATAGAGGGGAGAACGCAGGCGCACTTGGCAGCCGCTTCTCCTTCAGTGTATTATATATTTTAGAGGCAAAAACATTAATAGCATTTTTTATTTTGTTTTATTAAGTTTTGTAAGTTATGTTTTCAGATAATTACAAAGTTGTCTTATCCCCGATTGCTCTACAACTTGTCAAGTTCTGAAAACGTCCTGGCTAGCTACTGGTATCGGTACTGGGCTACCGTACTAGCATCCTGGTACAGTACCGGTAGTGTACTACAACGGGAGGGCTCTACTACACCTGTTATCGACACATACACCGGTAAACCGGAGAGGAAATATGATTTACCTGAATTTATCCTACTTGTTTATTATCAATTGGGCACTCCAACTTAGTTTTAAATTCACTAGAAAATGTTCATCGCCAACGGCTTTCGGCTGCGCTTCGGTACTTCCCACCTGCTCTAGAGGACTACAGCAGTCATATCCCTCCGCCATCTACTCTACATAGTCTCGCTTCACCCCTGATGTGGATTAACCCTGTACCTATCTCATGTCTCCTGAAATACTCTGTAGCTGAGCTGCTAGAACTCAAGTCAAGGTCCTACATCACTCCCAAACTGCTTGATCACCCTGAAATTCTCAGTCGGCCGAGATATATCCACCGTGGTTCTCGCAGAAACTACACTTTCAGCAGCAACAACTCTCCAACCGGTATTCGCTCCATTTGGTCGAATCAACGCATCGCCCCTCACAATCCTTGCCCAACCCACAGCCATTGCGCACTTTGTCGGATTCCTACAGTAATTCCAAATTTGATTTCCAATGACTGTCTAAAATTTGCATTATTTAATGTCTGTTCCCTCTCTGACAAAGTCCTACAAATCCATAACTTAATAATTACGAACGATCTAGACATTCTATACCTAACAGAGACATGGCAACAACCAAATTAATTTTTCCATCTTAATCAGGCCGCCCCACCTGGCATTGTTTACATCTCTCAACCTATCTACCATACATAGTTTCAGTAAAACTTCAAAGCTCGCACGATTATTTAGCTGTCAAGTGTGGCAACCTGCAACTCAAGAAACACATTGTGCAAGTGAAAAGTGCGCAAGACAGACGCTCTGCAGCGCAAAACAATTGACGAACTGCAAAAATAGTAGCCTACATTAGCCTAGTCAACTAGTTTATTATACAAGTTAGTAATTAAATTAAAACGCTACATAATTTAGTTCTATAATATTGCTAATTAGTAAAAAATTGTGAATGGCAATTACAGTATACTGTAGCCTACCACCACTTATCAAAGGAACACATGGAGTGTGAGGTAACTAACTTAGCTAGCAAATGTAAAATCTGCCTGATTTATATATTAGCATACACTTTATTTGGTTGGCCAACTTTAAAGCCTGTGTAAAGCAGACATATATGTGTATTTTGAGTGCAGAGGATGAGTGGAGAGATTGGGAGGGAATATGCCAGTCAGAGAGGTAGGAGGGTGCCAGCTTGTGGAGGGCCTTGTATGTAAGGTGGAGAATCTTGAAGTTTATGTGAAATTGTATAGGAAGCCAATGTAGTTGAATCCGAGCAGTGATGTGATCTGTTGACTTTGTGTTTGTGAGGATCCTGGCAGCAGAGTTATGTACTAATTGGAGTCTATTGATGAGTTTGGTTGGGATGCCGGAGAGAAGAGAGTTGCAGTAATCCAGACGTGAGGTGACCCGCGTAGCCACAAGTGGGTGTGGGTGGGTGGCCACCACCAAATTAGATCCACCGCCAACCCAGCCAGTTTGGTATTTTTAAATGTTAAAATAAACACTTTGTTATTCATCAGTTACCAAATGTGCTATTTATAAATAGGTATAGCCTATACATAGTTATTTCATAATAAATATAAATTAAGAATGTTATGCAGGAATAATATTAAGTCAGACAAGTTGATTTACATAAAGACATTTATGGAGAAAAGACTATAGGTACCGGTACCGGCATACTACTGGGTTAACCTACTAAAATTCCTGTGTAATTACAAAGCTGGTGGCGATAATAAAATAGCGAGGCAGCTGGCCTGCAGCCTACTTGCACTAATAGCTTGCAGTTATTAGCCTACATATAGGCCTATTAGATAAATTATTATTGCCCACCTAGTTTCATGTACGCCCACCCACCAGCAAATTTCTGGCTACGCTACTGTGACAAATGTGTGGATTATGTGATTGGAAAATGCAGACGTGCATTTTATGAGTTGCGTTTTAACTTTAAATAGATGTATACTGTTAAAAAGGGTTCGATTGGGTATAATATAGGGCTGTGTGTGCTCTCGTGGACAGAAAAAAATGTGTTTCCAGCAGACCACTTTTTAGCAGATAATTTTTTGGCATGGCACCTGCATATGCCGCAAAATGCTGTTCTTGTCAAGTTAATCTAGCCAACAGCTTGTTGGATTGTCTTTTCATTTGGATATGTGGTTTATGTTTTCTTTTGGAAAGAGGATTGGACTACATAAAGAGTTAGATTATTGGGTTGCTGATTTGAACACGAGGCATAGCTATCAGATTATAGGCTTTGAATGGACAGTAAGGTGATATGGAATTGTAGGCTGGACAGTAAATGTAGTAGTCTAATAACTTGGAGCAGGATAAATATTGCACTGATTCGAATGCTGTCTATGCTTTTATATCCTCGTGGTGTTATGGGGAGGGTTTTTTATAGTGGAGGACAATCTACCTATATAGTCCCACGTTTCTGGCCCTCCAAAAAATCCTAAACAGAGAAATTATTAAATACAGTTTAATGGTCTAACTCTCTAACATATTCTATTTCTAACATATATTAAGTATTTCCAAGTAAATTTATGTATTTGCTTTACACAATCTTTAAAATATGTTTTACATAGCTTTTGTTAGACGCATTTTGTGTCGATGATGAACTGTAACATTTAATAAACTGTGGTAACCTTGTCCTGCTTAAATTAACATGTTGCTTTTCAATATATATAAAACTGGAAAATAGAACAATACATGAAATAAATGTGATAAATAAAAAAATAAACTGGTAAGTAGGTGATTGCGGTAAATAAACTAAGTTGTTTCTAAATAAAATGTTAACAGGCATGTAATATAAATTGCGGCTAAATTATGGTATTGATGTGACCATTAAACAAATCATAGCTTCAATTACTCACGATGAAAGTGCAAAAAAGACACTATGAATTCAGAATTGTTTAAACAAATAGTCCACTGCGACCTGTTTTCTTTTAATTCACTCTAAATTACAGTGATTGCTTTGGCTTTCCATCAGAGCTACACGCATTTAGGGACTGTTAACAGTGCACTGCAGTGGCGAATGGATGATTTAAAAGATCAATAGGCCTACTGCTAAATATCTATGAATAACAGTTGCTATATATTCTCCACATACAAGTGACCTTTATATATTATACACTTAAGGTAATTTCTGTGGGTTGGAAACTATATTTCAGACTATTTATTTGAGGTTTCTCCTTAAAAAAACAAGTAATTAGTTTAGTATGTTAATTATACATATTTAGTTTAAGGTCTGTGTGTGTGTGTTTATATGTACTGTATGTGTATGACTGTGTGTATATGTACAGTATATGTGTAAGTATATCAATATATGTATATACATACTCTTTGTAATGTATTTTAACTTAGTTGCCCTCTGGGCAAGGTCTCCCTTGTAAATGAGATTCTATCTCAATGGGATTTTCTGGTAAAATAAAGGTTTAAAAAAAAACAAAAAATAAAACATTTCATGACAACATATGACAACATAAACCAGAACTGGGTCTAGTTAGCTGCTGTCTGGCCCATCAGATGAGTGTATTAAAGCAAATACACATAAGCTCTGTCCCACACATTGAGTGTGCACTGCCAAGACTGGAAAATGTTGTGTCTATCACTTTGTTTGTGTTCCTAGTTACAGCAATAATAGTAAAACCAGATTCTTACACAGACAAAATTGGCCAAAAGTGTATAGGATTGTAATTAATTACCTTAAGAGTAGTATAGTTTTTGGAGTACAATATTTTATGGTTGTCTAGTACCAAGATTTCAGGCACTGTCAATCATGTGGGTCTAGCTAATTTTGTTCTCCAATCAGAGAGCCCAGCTGTTCACCAAAACTCATCATGACTCTGATTATGGCTAAAGAGGTTTGAAATTTCATGCCAGCTCTAGTTCACTTCATGCCAGCATTTGGAGGCAGTGATAATTAGATTATGTAGACAGGCAGCAGGCAGAAATACTGCTTGTCGGCCTATCAAAATTCTGGATCACCTCAAGGTGTAGCAATGCAGAGATACTACAGTATGTTTGAAAATATGTACAATGTGTCTTGTAGAATAAAGTTCCACTGCATCCTTATATTCAGAAAATGTGTGTGCTACTGCATTTGGGGGAGAAAAGCATCGGAAAAAAATACATCACATTGAGACACATTCCCTGTGTTAAATTCATGAGTGTGCTTAATCGTGCTAGCAGGTGCGGGAAGTGTGGATTTTATATTGAGCTCCTACAGCCAAAGATTACATTTGAAATTAAGGACAACTCTTACAGTAACTGTTATTTAAGGATATCTGGAATCAATCATTTGGAAAGGGGGGGATTAAACTATCAACTAGGTCTGCAACCAGGGTTGGACTGGCTTGGAGAATAGGGAGACTTCCAAGACTAGCCTATGGCCCACCATGCAAAAAGAAAAAGATATTGTGTGTTTAATCTGCAGTTCTCGCTTTGAGCACGGCCTGAATACAATGTAATTTTTTTACTGGACCGATCCAAAATCCAAATGAGGGGGAGGTTCTCTGTCAATACCTGAACAGTGTACTTTACAGAGCGGTTTATAACAACAAAGAACTACGGAAGTGCAACCAAGGAATATTGAATGCATTTTACGTTTTAATTTCTCCAAATAAAATGAGAGGGTGAGAAACGGGAGGTGTGGGAAAAATAAGAAGAAACGTGCACTCCTAATTGTCAAATTAAAAAATAAATAGAACACGTTTAGACCACCGTCAACGCCAAGTGAGGGAGAGAGTAATAGGCGGCAATAGACTACCGGGCAGGTCTGGAAAAGGGTTGGAAACCCAACCCACCTTGCTGGGTTAATCCAACCCAACATGTGTTCGGTCCTATATTCAGCAGCAGGGTTAGAAATTCTTTGAGTTAATAATTCAACCCACTGTTCTGGGTTAATCTAATCCCATGGGATATTGAGTTTCAATGATACACAAATAGTTAACTATATAGCCTGAATGCTTAACACAAACATAGGAGTTACGTAAACAGAATTTGATATATTATATTTGCAACAATTCATTCATCAATTCCTAAAAATGTATTTTAAAGTTTAAACATTAATTCAAACTTCCCATTGTGGGAAAGGTGTGAACACCTGAACAAGCAATTCCAAAGTCAGCTTGCAAACTAATTTGTAAATTTTACAATACAATAAATGTATACATCTAAACATCTTGAAATTGAACACGGATGACCTATAACCACATTATCAGACACAGTTTTGTAACGATGCAATTGTACTATAAAAGTACTTAACATTGGTTGAAATCTCTCCTGATATTTCATAAAGTACGTGCTGCAGTAATTCCCATGCTGGACCACACTGCTTGGTGTAGTCAATGTCAAACACAAAAAAAGTTTTAAAGCAGCAAGTAGTGTGTGGTGTACACAATACAGTATGTTTTACAGACAATTCAAAATGGTAGAAACATTCTTATAGCAGACATTGCAATTTGAATACCATCAATTCGATAAGAGCTGAGAATGCCTGCAGAACTTGGAGTATATAAATACTTCAAACAAGTCCTTTTCAAGTGTGCCACATTTTATGTGAATTTAGAGCGGAATAATAAAATAATATAGAATATTAAGAAAACTAATAAATTCATTAATGGCACTTTTCCACTGGTGGTACCAGTTCGACTTGCTTCACCTCTTCTCGCTTTAGGCAGCTTTTCCATTGCACAGTATCAGCTCAACTCGACTCTACTTGCCTCAGCACAGGTCTTTTTCCACTGCAGATACTACCCACTCAGTTATGGTTGCCAGACATGGAGCTGTTCGAACCACTCCTGCAGTAGATCAGTAGTCATTTACATTTTTTATTTTTGAACATGTTGCTGGAATGTCCTTCGGTAGCCGTGTGCAGCCAACAGTTTATAGACATCTTGGCCAATCTTCACTTTATGGGAATTGCCCTGTCCAGCTCACTAACATTGATTATGCCGTCGACAACCGAGAACAATCTCCACATCCTCAAATGATCACGCCGTGGTTTTGCATAAAGGTAGGCCTAAATAAAAAGGTAAATAAAAAGTTGCTGCTGCTTCAGTAGCCAATCAGTAGTCTGCATGATTGCATTGTTGACACGACTTTCTGGCGTCTTTGATGCTGGGACGAAAGATCTTTCTCCCAATCCTATACACTTGTGTTGGTAGCATAACTGGCAGCAAAAACAATGCCAGCATCCCCATGGCATCTAAAGGATGACAATCATGATAAGTAATATCATTAGAATACCAGTAGAACAAGAAAACAGTAATACAACTGACTTTCTTTCTATTTCAGAATTATTCTACAAAGGCTCTGTATTACATTTAATTGCTGGTGAATTAAAGGAGAGTTATTAAAAATAAGTAAACTTAAAAACCACCCATGGCTAAAGTGCATTATTTAAACCCACCAACATTTCTGAAATTACCTCACCCTCCTGCTGATCTCCATGTCAAAGGGATGTATTCTCTGCCTGTATTCTCTGTACCTGTGACCCCAAGCTTGTTTTATTTATAGCTGTTTTTTTCCTGATTGTCTGACCTTTGGAATTTTAGTACAGTGTTTTATTTTAGGCTTCTTCCATCATACATCAGACAATGTTAAGTGTAAAATTAAAATAAATAAACTTCACCTGCAGTGAGCCCCTAAATTGGGAAGGGTAGTTTTCCCTCCTGGCCAGCAAGGCAAAGGATTTTTTCATTGTATCCTAGCCATCGCTCAAAAAACCTTGGGGCAGCATCGTCATGCAGCTTCTGGAAGTCCTGGGCAATCTATAAATAATAAATGTTGGCACTTTTGTTATATCCTGAATAATGTGTCCATTTGTTATTGTAGTGGTTGAGTCAGAACTTGCAGTGCTACACATAAAGATAATATATGTAGGCAGATTTGTTTTATAGCGATACCAAAATACTCATACTTTTTATTTAACATACCATGCCTGGTGCAGTTAATCTGGGATACTCCAGAAGTACCTCATGAATTGTATTTTTGTTATTGTTCTATATCCATTCTGCTCTTGAAACAACTGTATCCAGCATGTGCTGATGAACTTCGCTAACCAGTTGGATATTATTTTGAAGCCACTCTTTTAGTTGTTTTGCTCTTTCAGTGGATATGGATGTTTCTGGAAAGTTGACAACATTGTCAGATTTAATATTAGGATTAATTACACTGTTTTTCCATTTCAGTCCTTTCAGACCAAGTGTAAATGCTCTGACTGGCTCAGTCTCATGGTGTGGCCTCTGCTCTCTTGTGAGACTTCTCAATCGTTTCTCCAAGAATCCAGTGGCTGGGTGGTAGTTTCGCCCAGGGGTGAACCAGACTCCCTGACAACATATAGTCAAAGAGAATGAGCAAAACAGAAAGCAAAGAGTGATATTTCCAGTCAGAGAGAGTAAGAGTGACACAATTACATTAAATCCTCAACACCTACTTTAATATACAGTATTTTTTTTTACATCATTCCATTGGTTGAGTTTTACAGTGTTTTGCATCGAAAAAATCATTAAGTACACCACCTTCTCTTTGTTGTCATGCCAACATTGACTGCAAAACACCAGTTATTGATAGGACCTGGAAAAGAAGGGTCTTGAGTGGAATTCGTTGATAGGTATCAGGAACAGCAAACTGCTTTACGAATCCAGTGGAAGAGTAAGTAAGTAAGTAAAGTTTATTTATAGAGCACCTTTCACAGACAAAGGTCACAAAGTGCTGTACAGTCAAAGCAATGCAAATAAATAAAATCCTACACCGTACAAAAGTACATTATAATATTAAACAAAAACCTAACACCATGTTGCTAATTAAAAGCTTGCCGAAAAAGATGTGTCTTGAGCTGTTTTTTAAAAGCGG
>JAODUK010002169.1:0-12286 GCA_027564635.1 Typhlichthys eigenmanni
CCACGCCCCGACGTGCGTCACGGCGCGAGGGCCCGCCCAGTGTTGCTTGCAACCCTAGTTATTATTATTATTATTATATAAAAGATAATTGTTCAAGTCAAGTTTTGAGGGTATCCTCACATACTGTACTATGCAACCGGTGGGTCCATGTTGAGGTTTTCAACATGGCTTTTTAACTTTTCATCACAAGTATCATTTAAACGGCACAGTAATAGTCCTGCATGAGTTAGCCAGGCTTCATCTCCTCTGTTCACATGTACGTATGCATTGGGTATAACAACAATCTGGGTGTTATACAGTAGCACTGCATTTAATTTACACTGCCCCTTTTAAAAATTTACATTTAGCTGCCTTATTTAGCACGCACTAACTAGTAGCAATGATATACTGTAACAAAATCAGTATATCACACAACCTTAATTTGCATGAATTATTAACAAGTGGGCGGCTCAAATATTTCACAATGTTACTCAATAGCTGACTGGAAGTGCCTAGGCATCACAATAGGCAAAAACTATCTAATGTGTTTGATAATAAGGTTAATACGGCTTTTTACGCATTTTATGCATGTCCACAATGCACATTTTGTCCTAACAAACCATTATATAAATAGTATAAAATAACTGCTCACATATACAAATGTCCTCAATGCAAAGCAGCTAAGTTAGCATAAAGAAATAACAAAATGGAAGGCAAGGAGGAGAGAGAGAGAGAGAGAGAGAGAGAGAGAGAGAGAGAGAGAGAGAGAGAGAGAGAGAGAGAGAGAGAGAGAGAGCACAGCACAGCGCCTGCCAGGAAGAGCAGCTTACCAAAGACATTTACAGCAGCCGCACCAGCAGAGGCAACAGGTGTTTGGTCGGGGCTGTCCAGGGGCACGAGGAGGGCCCTCGATGTGAGCCGCCTGCCTTTTTCTCATCTCCACTCCACTCAGACTCTGGGGCTGCCGAACACACACACACAGGGAGAGAGAGCTCTTAATAGTAAATAACCATTAAATGAATAACAACACAGTTGTCTCAAAATAGCGGAAACACGCACGCTGAAGAATAAAGCTATTTGGCAGCAAGCCAGTAGCTTGTCTTTGCCGCGAGAGACATTTTAGTTTGCGCAATGTGAAAAAGTTGTTGTGCGCTCACACGCACACGCACGTGAGTATTTAAAACTATTATGTTCTCCAGGCGTTTGACAAACATACTGACTACTTGTTTAATGACAGCGTGGAGAACAAAAAAGAGATTGTCCACGAACCATAGACAGTGGCAGCTTTTCAATTCAAGTAAAATAAAGAAGACAGTAATTCATTACCGGTAGTCATATTTCCTGGTAGACAATACACATTGCGTTTCAATGTGCACAGATACATTTAAATTGATGATCCACTAAACTATTGTTTTGCCATGTTTGGTAAACACGGTCTATTGCAAAATGTGTTACATTAGGTCCAAAAACAAGTTATCATGTATATTGCTGTATAATACAACAACATAAATGTGTACCAAATTAGTATAATTACAGGACAGAATACAGCATTCTTGGATCCCTGTGACAATACCATGTTCTACAAAGTCCTATTATTACACAGTCAGTAAATGTTACGAAAACCCCCTGTAATCAGAGTAGAGGTCAACACAACAGCGTAGCGTAACACAGAAATGAAAGTGCCAATGAGGAAATGCAACAGCTAAGCAAAAGCCAGACAACTCTGTGGCATTTACCCAATATAAAACTGAACAGTGTGTACACAGGGCAAATGTCTAGATTGCTGTATGCCATTATAGCTCCCCTCCCAGATTCTATGTGTACTGTGGAGTGGAGTTGGAGAGGGCGAGACCAATGTCAACACATTTCTGTTGTTCTCTGGTCCTGTTGAAGTATTGTTTCTTGCCAGTGTGCCATGTGTCTTGTGACATTAAGTGGCTTTTAAACTCTGTGGTGTCAGTATAATTTAGCGTTGTTCTTTTAGGTGCCTATTGTCTTGTCAAGCCAACATTGCCGATCTTTAACACACTGCAAGTTCAGCTGTTATTCGAACTTGGTGGAAATGTTGCCCTGCCTACAGCGCAACAAAGCAACTAAGCCTAAAACATCGAAACAATATAGTTCCACTGCACGGATTCGATTATTATTTGTGCATAAAGAAATACTATTGGTCCATTGATCCCAATTAAGACTATAAAAGCCCTGGGATGCGTTAGTTCTAGATGTGTACATGATGTTCTCATATCAAACCATTGCGATACAGACGTTACAGTTTGGTGCATGCAGTCGTACGGTATGGTGCAAAGGTAGATGAGCATTATGCGGAACCAAAATTCCCAAGCGCAATCTTTAAACTGTAAGGCTTTGTTTGAGCTGACTGGCATTATAACACAATGGCGAGTGAAAATGACCAACAGGGGGTGTATAGACCCACCTGATTCTTTTAAATCAGTTGTATGGGAAAATGTTTGGCGAGTGGTGGCTCTAACTATAATGGTGTGGATAGACAGACAGATTCAACTTTATTGTTGCAGAGCCATTTCACAATGTATGTACTGCAGAGCCATTTCACAATGTATGTGCCAGGCAGTATTTGCACGTGGCACACCTGCCCATATGCACAGTAGTGTTAGGAGGCGTTGCCTGTGCTTGTAAAGAACAATCGGCCATGCGCCTCCAATGTACGGTCAAATGGGATTCATCATTCTCGCTAAATGGTAATGCAAAATGGTAGCTAGCTAGAATGGTAAAACAAACTAGTTAAGCTTAGTTTACTAAACGCTGCGATATATCACAATGTAGTAATACATCGACAAATAACAACAATCAAACGAATTAAACTTACCTCCACAGTCATGGTTCATACCATCAATGATCACTTGCAAAATGTAAAATGAATACTGTATTCCAACCAACTGTATGGAAAGGGATGTCACCCCCCCCCCCCCACACACACACACACACACACACACACCCCCTCCTTTTCCTACTGTATCTTTGACATTGCTAACATACTGCACAGTGTTTCTCTACCATAATGATACAGTCAGTCAAGTCGGGCTCAGTCGACCTGCCTGCTATGCAAATGTATAGTCACATGACCACTTGAGCGGCCATCAGTTATTCAGAGTCTGGGCAGCCGGCATGCGAGAACAGGCGGGCGAATGCAAAGCGGCGGCGAGGTACGGCTTTGTTCCACCACTGGAGGAGAAGGCCCGGTGAAAGGACATGCAAATATGGTGTGGAAACACAAATAAAAATGACAAATAACAGTGGGAGAGAGGGAGTCATGGGAAAGAGGGAAGTGTGGT
This sequence comes from Typhlichthys eigenmanni, assembly GCA_027564635.1. Taxonomy (NCBI): domain Eukaryota; kingdom Metazoa; phylum Chordata; class Actinopteri; order Percopsiformes; family Amblyopsidae; genus Typhlichthys; species Typhlichthys eigenmanni. The sequence continues at coordinate 3,291 of JAODUK010002169.1, forward strand.
ATATCTCTCTGATAGATTTCTCCAATTAGAGTGAGGCCCGTATTCGGCAGTTGACTCAGCTCTCTTATCAGAACACATTTGTAATGTGTTCTGTTGCATTTCGCTATGGCGACATCCGGTTCAGCTCTACTCTGGTAGATCGTTTAGATGCGAGCTGGTGCCTTAGTTTAACCAGTTCAATCTGGTTTAGCTCTACTCTGGTAGATCGTTTAGATGCAAGCTGGTGCCTTAGTTTAACCAGTTCAATCCGGTTCAGCTCTACTCTGGTAGATCTTTTAGATGCGAGCTGGTGCCTTAGTTTAACCAGTTCAATCCGGTTTAGCTCTACTCTGGTAGATCGTTTAGATGCAAGATGGTGTCTTAGTTCAACCAGTTCAACCACCACAGTTTCCTGCCTTGATGTCACTTGACAACTTGCCATTTGAAAAGCCATAGTTCCTGATCAAGGAGCACAACAGCACTATATTATTTAAACTATGCCATTTTGATTTAGGAAGCAATTTGTTGCAGAACCAATGTTGGTGAATTATGCTGGTAAATTCTGTTGAAATGCAACAACAATACAATTAGTGATTTGGTGGCAGCACAATGACAATGACAATTATTAACAAACAGGTGAGCAGGATGCTTAATAAACGGGGATGTGAACCCCGCTCTCCCATACAGAGAGTGGACGCTCTACACTTCAAATGAGAGGTGCGTTCAGAATTGGCGAATGTTCGTGACGAACATGTTTACTTTGAACTTGAATTTTTAACAACTTGTGTAAACATTCCAAAAATATTTGATTTAAACTGTCACACTTCGTACAGCTTCAACGTGTGTTCGCCGAGAACTGCCTCCTCAAACCGTTTGCTTTTGTTCGCAAATGATCACGGCGACCACAATGCAAACGCTAAACTGTTTAAATATGTTTGCAAACGCTCGCAAACGTTTGCTATGGTCGCCAATCTTGAACGCACCTCTGGTTTATGCAAACTATGTCGTCATCGCCATGCACATGTAGTGTTTGCCATCGGTTACAGTCTCATTCAAATACGAGCTGAAAGGAAGAGGACATGAGATGCACCAATATCATATTGTTCGACCGGAACTATTACGTCAGAATAACAGAAGCGGAACCTACCATGAGAATTAATGACGTCCTAAAGTCATGACGCTGAGGTAACAGGTTGCTAGATATCAACAGGCTGGTTGATTGAGGGACTGACTGCCCGGCTGGTTGAATGTCTGTGTGGCCGTCAGGTTGTTGGGCTTCCTCAATACAAAGGGTGAGGCAAGGACGTTGTTTTCACTGCAGGGAAGAGTGAATGCTGGTTTCACCATCCCTGACCCACTGACATAAAAAGGGACTGCAACGGTGAGGCAAAGTGCAATTTCACTTGTTGCTCACCCCTGTCAACCACAGCATCTGAAAAACAAAAGGAAAAAATATATCATAAACAGATAATCAGCTTCATTACTAATTTTAACTCTAATTCCATACTGAACAGTGTGTGAATAGTCCATCCATCCATCTTCATCCGCTTATCCAGAGTCGGGTCGCGGGGGTGTGTGAATAGTGAATTTACGTATTGACTGACAGGGGTGTGAAATCTAGATACAATAAGATGTTTATTTTTGGCCCACAACAACATGATAATGTTGTCCCCAATATGTTAACCATTTGTGAAATATTGCAATACTTGAGGAAATGTGAAAACCAAAGTGGGACGTTAATTGACTTTGTGTAGGCTTCTAAACTATGACACAATGTGTCACAACAGGATTTGTAAAGTAATATCATCATCATTAGATTATCAAATTAAGATAATATTGATATATTCACCTTCACCTACTGCCCCATTGGCACACATACTATCCAAATTGGTGCTTGGTTTGAAATGTGATCACTATCGTTTTGATAGCCGTCACAAACATTGCCTGAAGTGAAAGTGCCAGATTGTACTGTAGCTGCAGTAAACCCACTATGGAATCACATCTTCTATGAGTTTGGTGCTGCTGAACAAACAGCAAAGTATGGGGGAGCAGGATGGTACATTCGGAAGCTTGTGGGTTCGAACCCCGGAGTTGTGTAATTGTCATTAAAACAAATGTCTTTACTGCTCCCTATATTGATTATGAATTACTTTAATTGTTGTTGATGTTTTCTGGAAATAAAGAAAAATAACAAGCAGGGGAATTCCCTCACAACAAAAAGGTATGCTGCCAGTTTACAGAAGAAAACTATACATTATGTTGTGCTTCTTTTTTTTTACTTGAATAAGATGCCAAGTTGACCAAAAGCCAGTACGACTGGTGTATTTAGATTAAATCTTGCAGAAACTAGATTCCCAACACAATCGATTGTTGTTCCATATTTATTACTACAGTGTCATGCTTTGCTTAATTGCCGGTGACCACAAAACCACAACTTTAATCGACAGCTAAAGATGAAGGAGCACAATGTCTGGCATTCACTGGCTCAAAACAAATCAGGAAACTCGCTGCAATGTGGGCGTTCTCGGAGCTGTGGGGTTGCATGGTCCTGTAGCGGGTAGCGCCAGTTAAGTTGACTACCCAATGTATGATGCATCAAATCAAAAGTTATTCCAGCAGTATCACTAAATGCGTTGCACATGTCGGAAGGCCGATGCATATTATCCTTAGATGAAAGTACGCTGGCTCATCGAATACAGCGGTGTGTACTAGCTTAGCTGGCTAGCAGCTGGTTGGGTGTTTTGAATGGTTTCTCTTGCAGCTGTCTGATCGGAAGCATCTGTACCATCTGAACCATAGTCACTGCAGGTTAGGCGAGTAAACGAGAAGATTTAACGGCATAAAACAGTCATATATGATGTGATATTGTAAGAGGACTGCGCCGGGTTGACTGTCGCAATTACTTTTTTTTTTAACAGCACTCACTTTCTTCTCGCTAGCATAGCCAACAAGCAGTCCGTGATCCGCTATCTCTTGAGTCGATAGGAGCAGCGACTAGCCCTGTGCTAACGTCAGCTAGCGAGCCGCTGCTAGCGAACTGTATGGAGCATTTGCAGAGATTAATCATCATCTTACCCTCTTTTCTTATGCTGTCAGTGTCGCGGGGTGATAGATTTGGATGCACGTTGGCTCGATGCTTATTTAATGACATCGTAAATGGGAATCCAGTAGTGAAATGTCCATCGCAGCTGTTTTTCTGCCATCCGCCCAACTTCAGCACCGAACGCCGCCGAGCCCCTGGATGCACTGCGCAGGCGCGTTGTCGCCGCTGTCAGCTAGAAGCCGATGGTCGGGCTGCAGTGTGAAGGTGCACTGGCACTGCTGTGCCCCTATATGTGTACAGGAGATTATCTTTATGATACACGGTTATGTTGTGAGATGTTACATGCTATTGATGCTTTACTTGATATTTTAAATATATGATTACATATTTAGGGTACAATTTATTTAGTGTTTGGCTATAATACAGTACATAATAGAGTAGTAGAGTAACATCAAATGTATGCACAGCCTGATATTATATGTATTATTATATTTGTAATATCATTTTCTAATTTAGATGGCAACATTATAGCAAAAGTCACATACTACTATTATGAATACATAACGCCTGTCTTTCCCAAAGGTGTCATAAATTTAATCTTATTCAATATCAAATTTTTCATCATTAATACTTAACTTAAACTTAGCTACTAATGTATGCTATTTGTTCTGAATATAGCGACTGAATCATAACGTTTTTCTTCTGTGTGGTTCACTATCACCTATAGGCCCATCGCATCAGAATAGAATAGAATAGTGGCACAGAGAATAAGCGAAGTTACTAGGACCTAGAATATTTGTTTTAGGATCAAATAAATATAGCCTAGTTGCTTGTATATATTATTATTGTAATAGAACCGAAGAATTGTGAAACCACACAGCTTTCTTACATTAGAGATGGTAGTCGCGGTGCTTGAGACTGCCGATGTACGTTCTTCTGATTTATTGTTGCCTCTAGCTACATGTGGCAAGGCCCATATTTGGCTGTGTCGACCACTGGGGGGCAGCAAACCTCTGCTCTCTTTATGACTCACTCACTCACTTTCTTTGTACATGTACGCACACATGTACCGCACACACATTGTATTGTTGCACTATTCATCCAGCACATCCTGACAATGTTATATCTAAATAATACAGTGCACTTATATCAACATACTGCTACACGCAGTTCTCTGCCGTAGAAAAAGTGTTCTTTACCCAATCTACATGAAATGGCCTAAGAAGTAATGCTTAATCCAAATGGCAGGCACTGAAAATGACACATCGTGGCGAAAAGTGTCTTTCTGGTGAAATATTTGATTAGTAAATTAGCTATGCTCTTAAAAAGTATAATACATTCGTGAAATTGTACAGATTTGTGTATAAAAGAAGAGTTGGAATTCCATTTCCATTATTTTAATCATATGGATAGTTTATGTGTCCAAAGCTGGAGGGGAGAAGTCGCTTCAAACGTGCCAGAACAGCTTCGGGCAGAGGACATGGTTGGATGGATGGAAGACTCACTATGTTCCTAACCGTAGAATTAGCATTACACACACACAATACGTATGGATAGTTATATCAGATCCGTGGACAGATTATATGTTAAATTCATAATAAACAACTGAATACCACATCTACCACATTGAAAAACATGCATATTTGCTATCATGTCCTACAGTATGTTTGGCCCAATATCATTGTGTGCGTGTGTGTTGATGAAGGAGTGGTATTCATGTGAGTCTGGTTGTTATAAAGGAGATAAACAGTACAGAAAACATTGGCAACCTAAAGAAAGAGTCAGCAGTGATATTCCTAGCTATGAGTGTCTTACTACCAAACCGTGTCGCTTAGAGACAAATATAAACATGCAAACAGCAGGGCATTGACAATCTGTTTGCAGCCAGCTGTTCTCAAAGAAAAGTAAAGGATGAAAGATTTTTTTTTTCAATACATTATTTCTTTATTTTTAATAGATGTATGTTTACACCTGCATGCATGAAGATTGCACATTCATTATAACATAGTGTATAGTGTCCATCCATCCATCAATCTTCATCCGCTTATCCAGAGTCGGGTCGCGGGGGCAGCAGCTCCAGCAGGGGAGTAGTGTAGAGTATACTGTATATAAAAGAATGTATAAGAAGAATAGCTGTGTACTCCAACAGACTTCAATGGTCCATAATTCTAGTCAAGTAAAGTACATTTTATAATGGCCCTTAATCACATCACAGTCTCAAAGGTCTTTACAGGCCCTAATTTCAAGTGGAAAAAACAGCACACACTTTACCGGTAATAGGCCTATAAAGTGTCATCTGCAACCCAGTATGTTGTATTTAAGGCAAAGTTACCCAGGAATGTTACCCATTGGTGTACCAGACAAAAATGGAAACAGAGTGTTCAAAGGACGGAACTTCCGCATAACATTTTGGAAAGAGCGACGCAGCGTTCCATGCAAGTCAATGGAAGGTCCACAGATTTCACCATAATATTGCCACTTATTTCTCTCTAGGGGCGTTAATGGTAGGTATGGTAAGGTATTTTAACATATATTAAGTATATTATTAACATTATTTAGTATATAATTTTTAAGGTATAGTCAGCTTCTGCAAACTAAATGTAAGCTAATACACTTTTTGTCAAATTCAACAAATATCTCCTTGCATTTTGCTATCTTACCATTTTCTGTACGTGTTAAAAAAAGAATCAGATACTTGGTGGCGAACACCGCTCATATTAACAAAGTTGTAGCACTACGCTTTGCTTCACAATGCATTTCGACGTGTGAGTCGGTGTCACGGCGGAATACTGTTTTGATTTGAGCTTAAAGATAGCAAGAATGACTGACCCTGCCTTTAATTCCCATGTACCTACGATCAATCTGAGGTCACAATGATTTTTCTGCAGCAAAAATTGTCTCAGGCCATGCATGGTAGATCTAGCTGTCTGGGAGCTGCCTATATGTCAGCCTCCACAGCAAAATGCTATTGGTGACACGCCCTCTTAAGAGATCAGAAGTGTTACATTTTTGCTTCCATTGACATGCATTACAATGCTCCATCTTGTTGTGACACCCAGAGAGCAAAAGGCATCCAGCTCCACGAATACTTTGGTATCGGGACTACTACATACATATAGATTCATACATCTCTATTAATGTGGATGATTCTAAAAATTGTTTATTTATGTATTTATTTGTTGTTCGTATGTCCGTGTAAATGCATCTTACAGTACGTTGGAAAACCTCAAATTCCGTTGTATGGTTCTCTGTACAATGACAATAAAGGATTATCTATCTGCCTTTGCCTGGCTAACCTTGCAAAGGCCAGAGTAACAATGTAATTCCTATCTTATACCAGAATTCAGTGTTGGGAGATAATTTTATATACGCCAACTATAATGATGTTACAGATGGTACAGAACAACTTCCCTTACAGACATTGCCCTGGAGAAATAGAGGGAGTCACAGCCAGTGTTTTGGATTACACCCATAAGTGGTGGCCTGCCCTGGATATGTGGAAAGTAAGGAGCTCAAGTTTATTTTTCCAACAGAAGGCAAGATATATCACCACTGCATGGGAACATATAGGGTTGTTATACCCTCAGTTTTCACAGAGTGGCTGAAAAATGAATCGGAGGGCAGAAATTACACACGATGGACAGTAAATACATCAAGTCAAGACAGGCGTGATACAGTAGATGTACTGTATGGCAGAAACTCCCAAAACAGCATTCCGTGCATTGGAAACACATTGATGTTACCAAGAAACGCCAGAAGCACTACCTGGAGCGGCCTGGCGGATATTCAGTCACTCTGAGTGCATTGAGGTAGAACCAATGACACCAACAGGAATGGATTCAGTTCACTGAGGCCAATAGCATTAAACACAAAATGACTCTTGCCTGCCACCCAGTTACATATGGAGCAGCTGAGTGCTCAGTCCGAATACTAAAACAAAAGCACTTGGTGGTACGTGAACAAAAATCACACTAATATCTAAAATAAAAGATAACTTTCTCCTTTGTTAGAGTATTATTGTACGACGTATTAGTATGCACCATTCATTCACAGACACTAGCAGTCAACTGTTTTGGAAGGGAAGCTTTTGACCAAAGTCTAACATTCATTACAGGTGTATAGACTGAACTGCAAAATAGAAGAGCAAAACAAACCTATATGGCTACAGGTCTCTGTCTCGTTGCGTCTAAGCTCTGTGACAATGAGGCAATGAGACAGTATTGTTCTCACGTCAGACTTTCTAAAATATTACAGGGGGCATTTTCTGTATCATAATATCTCCCATCTTTCTCTTCTCTTTTCATACTATTCATGCCTTTCCTGCTGATGAGTATAATGGAAATGCCCCACTCATGTTGATCAGATCTGATCAAATTGATCAGGTGGTAAGAAATGATTCTGCACATGAGAGAGAGAGGGAGAGAGAGATTATATCTGACAGGGAAATAGTGAGTATTAGTGAGTATTTACATTTGGAGGTATATTCCGGGAGCTCCCTGCCTTTCCATGCGCATACATGGAAAGCCACCACCACCCCCACCCGCCACCCCCCTCCTCCTATGAACAGAACAGAGCATGCCACAAAGACAACAGACAACGAGCAACACAGAACATTTTATCTTATCTTGCTTATTCCAGTCAAGATGCAAAGTTAAAGTTTTATAATAGCAAAGCAGTAAGCGCAGTAACATTGCGGGTAATTAGATAGTAGCATATACCCTTCAAATATTTTAAACATTTTCATGAAACTAAAAGTATAAATCAAGGTCAAAACTGCAGTTTGTATCTCACTAAGTGTTGTGGGCATGTCATAGGGTTATTGTAATATGTTTTTAATCTACAGTATAACTATATTTAATAATATTTAACACCAGTATAAACATAAATGGCTGAAAAGGGCAAAACCATTTAAATACCAGTTTTCTCCTCCGGTGTTAGTCTTTCCAAGACCCTTATAGTATACAAGGAGACATGCCAAACTGCTCCCGGTGGTTGGTTGCACCTTGCATGGCAGCAATCACCATCGTTGTATGAATGTGTGTGTGAATGGGTGAATGTGAGGCAGAATACTGTAAAGGGCTTTGGATAAAAGCGCTATATAAATGCAGTCCATTTACCATAGTATCTATTGTGAAGTTTATCCAGAGAAATGTATGCAATACATACATTTGAATTAATATCATGCATTGCTTGCATGAAACCATCGACCAACGATTTATTGAAGACCTGTCTGTGGCTCAAATAAATGCTTTCTGCTACTACCTCCTGCTCAATTATATTGAATGACTCACTAACAATGACATGTGCTCTTTTCCTGCGCTGTCGGGGAAATAGCATATACGGGTACAAAACATGCACACGTTAACCGACAACGGTCTGGGAAATACACTAAGAAACGGACTGAACGTTCTGAACGATCAATTAACTTTTTCACTGAACGACCAGTTTCCTCAAATGTTCCCAGCGTTCTTGAACTACTTTCAAAGATGTTTGCTGCGTGTAATGGGTTTAATGGACATATTTTCATGGTGTTTTCGTATCGTCGTCACTATTTAGCACCATTACCTTATGTCCATCTTAAATGTATGCCATCTCATTCTGAGATGCATGAAATTCTGAAATCAAATATGTTGACACAGCCATTACGGACATATCCTGCAATTGGAACAGCAGTGCTGTGCACAGACAGAAGTGGTTCTAGAGTCACGCTGGATCTACCATCATCTTGTGCGTCTGTACTGTAACACAACAATGTACAGCGCTAAAGCACAAACAATGACTTTGTTGTAGTTAGCCATGTGAGCGTTGTTCAACCCACAGCCCAAATCGCATTCATTGAACTTGTACCAAACGTTCCACCACCCTGAACGCAGAGTAGGGCTATTGTACACAAATAGACAAGGTCAACACAGGGCAGGGAGTGACAGGGAAACAGGCCTGAAACACAAGGTCAACACAGGGCAGGGAGTGACAG
>JAODUK010002170.1:0-12285 GCA_027564635.1 Typhlichthys eigenmanni
GTGTGTGTGTGTGTGTGTGTGCGTGTGTGTGTGTGTGTGCTTGTGTGTCTGTGTGTGTGTGTGTGTGTGTGTGTGTGCGTGTGCGTGTGCGTGTCAGGCAGAACAAGACACAGTGTGTACCAGTGGGTGGACAGTGATTTTGGAATCTGTTTCGCCCTCAGGTGACTGTCAGGTTGTCAGAAAGTCAGGTTTGTCTCGGCTCAGGATGTTCCTCACCATGTTTATATTTGCAGTTATTTTCCCCTTTGAGTGCTAACATCTTGTTGACAACGCTGTACACAACACTAGACACTGAAGCTGGACAGGTGGAAGAGTCACACAAACCATCGGCCAACCCCAATGCCTGCAGCCATGGATGTTTAGCCATAAAACAGAATTTTTGGAAGAGTTTGACATCGGCTTTGATGTCTTTTATTAATGGGAATTGATTATCTGTCTCATAAACATAGCATAAAAATGTCTGATCACTTAAATAGAAATATACTGTAATCATGGGAGAAGTGACAACAAAATAAACATTCTGTGTTTAGTTAGAACACGTTAAGTTTCATAAAAATTTCCTGTACACTCTGTCTGATCCAATTGGAATAAAAAGATGCCGTACTGTATGGGACACAGTTGTAATGTGGTGTATACACCACTACAAAATACAAGATTCTATTAATCATATAATAAATGTAGCCCATATGGCAGACACTGATAAAACATTATTATATCTGAAAGAAAGCTATTGCATTGATTCCTGTGACAGTTAAGGCTAATCCATATTTCAATCGGCAAATGGCATCATAGCGTAAGCAGAGTATTGGAAGCATCCATTATTGCTCTGTAGATAATAATGAGCTCTTTAGTGGACCGTCAATGGCAAGCTACTGTTTGTGTACTGTGTTCCAACTGTGAGTGCACCTCAGTAATCAGTCCCCCTCTGCACAGCAACAATAACACACTGAAAAAAATGTCCTTTCTTACCTCATCTGATTACCTATTAAACCACAATGAATACATTCAGAATGTTTGCATCAGAATATTTAAATGTGAAAAATACAACAAAGAGCTTGGTAAAACAACAACCACAAAATGTCCTTTTTATGATCCAGGATTGTAATGAATTGAAGTATGTAGGATTAGTTTTTTGTTTTTTTTTGTCACGATTGAGCCGGTTATCAAAGAACCAACAATGGCAGGGACGTTTGGAACAGGCTGGCTTGGAACAAACTTTTTTTTGTTGTTGTTCTTGTTGAAAAAGCTTCCATGGAGAATCACTGGGGGAAAACAACGGCCCTGACACAAGGTCCATTGTTCCTGCATGAGAATAAATACAAGCAGCCTAATGTCTCCGCTTTTCCATGTGTTCTGGGCCCCCAGCCTCCAGCGCTTCCCAGAAGATAGGTGATCAGAGATAGAGGCCACAGTGTGCCAAGGAGATATCACAGAAAAAGTGAGGATTTACATCTGCACTCCTCATAACATGCTCTTACAATGGAGCTGTGATCAGGCCGTGTGGGCCGGTGTAGGACTGTGTGTGTGCATGTGTGTGTGCGTTCGTGCGTGTGTGTGTGGGTGTGCGCGTGAGTGTGTGTGAGTGAGTGAGAGATAGAGTGAATGTTTCGATGGATTTCCAGCTGCACACAAGTGTCCTGTTAGTATCTGTGTTGGGGAAAAGCACTATGGGAGCATCAACACAAATTCCTGAAGAGCAGAATGACACTTTCACAAACCTCTGTCTTGGCTGGAAACAAATACATTCAGTATACTGTACACGTCTTTCACATGCACACACACACACACACACACAGACAGACACACACAGACAGAGACGTGTACAGTCACAAAGCGGGTGGAGGGATTACAATCCCCCCCCTTAACCAGATTAGACAAATTCAAATTATTTCCTCCCTCTCATGCCAATTTTCTGCTGTCTAATGCCGGCTTTTCAAAGAACACAAGGTTTATTGTGGCCAGCGCATAATACAGCAGATTTCAAATTCCTGTCACTCTGAAGAATGGCGAAATACAGTAGCCCCTCGTGTTTAGGCGGGGGCCCGCTCAGGACTGTACACGATGGACGCAGCTAAGCAGTTTATGTTCCCCATTCAGCTGTTACACGGACAAGCAAGTGTAAACAAATTTTTTGTTTTTAATTGTGCTAGTTTAGAGCCTGGCTCCTCTGTTGAATGAGACAGTTAGCTTTACATCTCTGACTCTCTCTCTCTCCCACCGCCTGGCAGATTATAGGGGCCTTGCTGTAAGGAAATGCCAGGGCGGCTTTGATTGGTTTGGGTCTGTCACCGAATCAGCTTAAACTTTGCTCGGCGTGCGTGGCACACTGCGATAATGACTGGACGCTTGTTTGTAGTGTAGAGATGCAGCAGAAGCACTGTAGATGAGTGTTTGTGCGTTTGTGTTTGCGCGTGTAGCAGATTTTGCTGCCTCCTGTCATTTTGTCTTTTGTGGAAAAAAGGTGTGTGTGTGTGTGTGTGTGTGCGTGTGTGTGCGTGTGTGTGTGTTTGCGCGCGCATGTGACAAAAAAGGATACAATATTTGTCCAGCGTGAATGCACATGTACTTGCATGCTACCAAAACAGCCGTAAATGGAGTTGAGCAAAATCACAGTAGGCCTACCTTTAGCACTGCAGTGATACGTTCTTCCATTGCACCTCAAGCAGCCTTCTTTACATTTTAAAGGAGTCCTTTGTAACACTGTACCTTCTACATGGAATATGTCTTTAATTAATTCTTACCTATCACTGCTAACAGCTGCTTCATTAAAACGTACAGCTTACTAGCATCTAAAGCTGCCAATGAAAGGAGAATGGCTTGTTCTACAGTACGGGTGGGACAATATATTGATATGGCAATATATCGTGGCCCTTCCTTTTGCGATCCATTATTGATACGCTGCCGCCAAATATCGATTAATTAATGTATTATTAAAACATGCACACATGCGTTCTAAACAGACTTTCCCATCAATTTGAATTGAATGAGTCACTACCTCATAACTCCTCATGGTGGCGCTTATCAAAATAGTATAGAGTAAAGAAGTGAAGAATAAACTTCATAGGAAGATACATACAGTACAGTGGGAATAATGAAACAACTCAGAGGCACGTTGGTTCTGGTAAGTTTATCATATATAGAGCGTCCACTTTTTGGGGGGCTTTGGTGCTGTAAGTAAAACTTCCATTTATTTTCTCCATTGACTTTTTGTAAAATCCTTATTTGAAAATTTTAAGGCTGGAACCAAGCCACCCAGCTACGAGAATGATCCACCAATCAGAAACGTTGCTTTAACACTTTAGGATTGTGGGTACTGTAGTAATCCGTGATTTCGCAAATAAATAATGTTTATCTTAAAAGGTTGATATCATCTTCTACTGGAGAATACAGGCACATTGATTCACAACCTCATAGCTGTTTGGCTTGGTTCCAAGCTTAAAACATTTTATATAAGGATTTCCCCAAAAGTCTGAAATGAATGGAACATTTTAAATCTAATGTCATTGACTTTTCACAGAAGACGGCAAATCAGATATCATGTTAGTGGACGAGAGCATGATGGCAAAATTAGTTCTGGCCGGGCCAGCAAAAACATTCCATCTCTTTGTCACCATATATGAAACGTGGGCATCAGTACATAATGCATTGTTAAAGCCTTCTATTGCGAAATGAGCACAGGTTAATGTGAATGACATGTTTATCTGCAGAAAACACTAAATAAATAATAGGGTCAATATGTATACGCCTTTAAGGGAATATTTACTTTTTATGTTACAAAGATATTTGATTCTTATGTTACAAAGATATTTTATTTAGATGGTCACAGAATCGCTGTATCGTGATAGTATTGTATACAGTGTGACTAGCTTCCTGTGTAAAAATCACTGTCCAGTCCAGCCTGGATTTGACTGGACTTCTCCCTAGTTCAAACACAAATTTTAACATGAAATAATTCAACAAAATCTACAAATACTATGTCCTTTTAATGTTAGAACAGACTCAATATTATACAGTTAACCTTTGAGTTATTTTGGTAAACTGACTGTCTAAGGCTGTCTAAATCACAAAGTAATCTAGATTTTGCACATCCTGATACCAAGCAGAAGTAATTTCTATGAAATCAGACGCTATGCATATTTTATCGCACCATGCGTTTTTGTAGAGTGATCAGCTGGAGTTTAACTTGTTAAGACATGCCTGTATTTAAAATATAACCACTGACTTTAAGAGGAGTGGCAGGGATATATGATATCAGGGAATAATGGTTAAAGAGCAGTGAAGGAAAATTTACTTCTTCTGGCCTCAAGTGTTGTCAAAGGCAGGATTTGATATGGGTATTAATGTGAAAGGGCCATGACACATAAATATAGAGAACCACATTTTGAATGCTCAAGCAGCAATTATGGTCAATTTAAAAAAAAGTGAAATGTCAGACAACTGATTTGTGACTCTGGTCTAAGCTTTAAAGGCATGGTATGCAATTCTATCTAATTGTTGTTACAAGTGACATCCCATACCACTCACACATCTTGCACTGTACATGAACAGTATGTGCATGTGCGCTTGTGCTACTGTACATCCAATCATGTGCTTTGAATTTAAATCTAAGAATAATTGAACATTTGTAATTATAGGTGGTATTATTCTTGTTAACACTACATGTGGAAAAGAGGTGGACATACTGATAGTTTCTACCTCACAATAGGCCCTATTCAAATAACCAATCACATCCCATGCCCCTCCTCTTCCTTACATCTGGTATGAATTTAGCATATGGGTTGTTATGATATACAGTTGCCAGATATACAGTTTTCATTGTTATTAATTAGCATAAATAAATTGACATTGTAGATAAAATATAGCACAGAAGAGTGAGTGCGTGATTACATTCTGTATGACATTAATATTGTCTAATTATGGGAAAATATGTTGACATAGAGCTTTACCAGGACAAGGTTAAGGGGGTGTTGTGTTGTTTGTTTCAATGTGACATATATGTGGTTAAAATATTGTGTCATAGAGCTTTACCAGGTTAAGGGGGTGTTGTTTGTTTCCATGTGAAGTATATGCTGTACAGCCCATTAAGACTATAATGTGATTATGGGATCTCTATAAATAAACTTGACTTGACCAGTCCTCAGGCATATATGGTTGTTAAAATGTAGTGGTAATACTCGGGTTGTCATATTGCCTATACCTTAGTAAGAATGAACTGTACTGATGGTGGACATATCATACTGAATATAAAATTCAGTGGTATGGCACTTTCGTTAGCTAGGTGATGCCCAAAACTTCTTCAATAGGTGTCAGTGGAATTATAAAATAATGTGTAATGCAGATATGTGCACCTTGCAGCATGACAACACCTTCCTCTTCCATTTATTACGAAATTTCAATGATTTCCTCTGGGTCGGACAAGTACATAATTTTAGAGAAGGCTATACATAAATTCAGTGCAAAACTATATTTATATTCATATTTTCAAAGGCAAAGGTGGAAAAAATGAGGTCTGAAAAGCACTGAGTTGATGGCCATTAATCCCATCCTTCCGACAGCAGCGTTGGGAAAGGTAGAATAGTGAAATGACGAGCCCCTAAAAAAAGTGAACGAGCACACTTGAACGATTCTGACTACAGCTCCCCTCAACCATGCCTATGGTTTTGAAAAGGAGGTGAATATGGTGAATCCTGTCTCTGGGCTGATGCAAAGCCAAGTGGACAGGCAGATAATAGGAGGGCAGGCCAAGGAGAGAGACAGGCATAGAGCAATCATGAAAATAAATGCAAATGGAGGCAGGGGCAGCCATGGGTGGCCCAGGAGCTAGGGAGAGGCATATTTAAAAAAAGAGGTGTCAAAAGAGCTGCCTGATTCCTAACCTAACACAACATGGAATCGTCTATAGGCAATTTTAAGTATCCCCCAATAGGAGTCCAATAAATGTGTTGGTTCCTACAATCCTACAATGAGTGCCCCTCAAAGTGAATGGTGAATGTGTGGTTAAACACAATATTGCACTCCTACTGAAGTGAGGAGGCCAAGCCAAATTTATGGCCCTTGGGGAAAAAAAAATGTATTGAAAGATGAAACAATCAAATTCAACTATCGTCAGCTCATGTGTCAAACTGTAATTAGTCAAAACAAAGCCAGCATCCCGCGGCGCTTTCATTGAACACAGTGAGCAGGCCTAATAGACACGTGAAGATATTCACCACTTGGATTAATATATATGAAAAAACGCTTTAGTTCTTTTGATCGATGAACCCTTATGGACTAAAGGAATATAAACAAGGAATGGGCAGTTTTGGACACATATTTGGACTTCATGATCGCTTCAAAAAGTTTAGTTTTTTGTTTACATAGGCCTACTAGTACCAATAGTGTATTTCCTTAATCAGTTGTTACTTTACTGCAGTAGTTTTCTAGGCTAACTGACTGATTTTGTATACTGTAATTTAGTTGTGGATAATCTATCAATGTGTGTCCATACTGACAAAAGTGTACATTTGTAGCCTATGTGATATCAGCATCAGATCATAAACAGCTTAGAACTACAGTACATACAGTAGCTCACGTCTTCGGATTGAGTTTGAATTGTTTTAGGCTAGAATTTAGAATTGTTTTAGCCCCGCCACTGGAATTAAATGGAATTCCCTTTTTAGTTGCAATAGCCACAATGTCATGACCATTGATTCTGAAGTCCTTTCAGTACACACACACACACACACACACACACACACACACACACACACACACACAGCAAAATATCACATCTGATGGGTGACATAGGTGTTAAAACCTCTGAATCCACCAGAATTGGTAACAGGAATCAGCAACCCCTCCACCTCCATCTGTCCATCCATCCATCCATCTCCTTTCTTTTGTGTCAGCACCTCTCAGCACCTCAGCCTCTTTATTCCCTTCCTACTGTACACTTCCTTCCTTCCCTCTTATTACTGCCTCTCCTTCCCGTCTTGGTGAGCCTGTCTTCCGCACAGTGTGGATGCACAAGTGCAGCTGCCCTCGACTGACAGGAACCTTAAAACCCTGTCAGTTAAAACATGACACACCATGACCTCCATAGCATCCCGAGACTACACTCGCTAAATGAATATATGCACACCAGGAATCTGTCTGTGTGTGTGTGGTTGTGCGTGTGTGTGTGCGCGCATGGGTGTGTGCACGTGAAATAAATTAATATACAGAAAGTTTGCACTATAGATAAAATACTGTAAACATCATTGATGTCTTAGTTTGTCATATATGCTTTAAGGAAAGTGAAAATTACCTTTGTTTTGAAAATATCTGAACAGCAGAAACAGGGATGTACCTTATACTGTACATCTGCTTTATACATTAACAGAAAGGGAACCTTAATGAATAGCATATATAGGACAATTTACTGTGTTGAGGGTTATAGTTATTGCAAAAAGAACATAAAGCAAAATAAAGTTGTTAGTCTCTCTCTCTCTATCTCTCTCTCTCTCTCTCTCCGCTCTCTCTCTCGCTCTCTCTCTCTCTCTCTGTCTCCACATTCACCTCTTTTGCCTTTGCCACTGGTTCTGTCACTCACACGGGTTTGAACACCTCAGCATGCGGCTCCAGATTAATAAAACAGGAAATTAATTAATTTTGCATGAAAGCTGCTGTAGGGGGCAGGTGGCACCTCATTAAGGTCTGTATTATTGATCAGATTAAAAAAAACTGCAATACCAACATTATATACCATAATTATAAAAATGCTACAGATGCAAAGGATTAATGGATAATTGAGCATATTTTCACACACATCATTTTCATGTATCTTAACACTAGAGCAAATGTACTTGGATCTTGTCATGTTTGATTTACATTGAGGTAGTACTGTAGAAGGCAGTATCTTACATAATAAGAAAAACAGATCATACAAACTGGGATATTGCCCATATACCAATGAAAAGGTACTGCACACATATGTACAGTATTTACAACATGAACATGAACATGTTTGGCATAGCTACAGAAAGCCATAGTATAGTATAGCTATGCAATACCATAGCAACTACATAGTCTTGTGAAAATACTATAGCTTCCTCATATAGTCATAGGCTACTAAAATGTATTGTTGGGGCTTATTTGGTGACTGCAACTGCATAATAGTAATATCACAATTGTATGTTGTTTTATTACAAAAGCACCTATAGCCTTTAAATATGCTCTATTAAAAGTACCTTTTTGTACACTAGTTTTTATGTTTTTCTCGCCTAGGTCCCCAAAAGAGCTGGGGCCGGCCCTGACAAAATCCCATAAATCATTTAATTAGTTAAATTCACTGGGTTCAAGCTTGAAACATCAGTTTACATCAGTTTACAGTACAACATCAGATGTTGTACTGTAGTCCTATGGTGTGATTGGGTTTTAGATGTATAATTCAAATTAATTATTCAGTCATATAAAAATGTTGTCAGGCGAATATAAAAAATGATATATCCATCCATCCAACCATCTTCTCCCACTAATCCAGAGTCGGGTCGCAGGGGCAGCAGGACCCCAAATGTCCCTTTCCCGAGCCAAATTAGCAAGCTCTGACTGGGGGATCCCGAGACGTTCCCAGTCCAGTGTGGAGATATAATCTCTCCACCTAGTCCTGGGTCTTCCCTGAGGCCTCCTCCCAGCTGGACGTGCCTGGAACACCTCCCTAAGAGAGGCGCCCAGGAGGCATCCTTACTAGATGCCTATACCACCTCAACTGGCTGCTTTCGACGCAAAGAAGCAGTGGCTCTACTCCGAGTTCCTCACGGATAGCTGAGCTTCT
The DNA here is from genome assembly GCA_027564635.1 of Typhlichthys eigenmanni. Classification (NCBI taxonomy): domain Eukaryota; kingdom Metazoa; phylum Chordata; class Actinopteri; order Percopsiformes; family Amblyopsidae; genus Typhlichthys; species Typhlichthys eigenmanni. The sequence continues at coordinate 8,792 of JAODUK010002170.1, forward strand.
CTCAACCTATCTCTAAGGGAGACGCCAGCCACCCTTCTGAGAATACCCATTTCAGACACTTGTACCCATGATCTTGTTCTTTCGGTCATGACCCACCCTTCATGACCATAGGTGAGGGTAGGAATGAAAATTGCCCGGTAGATTGAGAGCTTTGCCTTCTGGCTCAGCTCTCTTTTCGTCACAACGGTGCGGTAAAGCGATTGCAATAACGCTCCCGCTGCTCGGATTTTCCAGCCAATCTCCCTTCCGACCATTGTCCCCTCACTCCCGAACAAGACCCTGAGGTACTTGAACTCCTTCACTTGGGGTAAGGAGACTTTCCCTACCCAGAGTAGGCACTCCATCGGTTTCCTGCTGAGAACCATGGGCCAATCACGATTTGGGCATACAGAGATTGGATTGCCCTTAAAAGGGACCCCCTCACCCTATACTCCCGCAGCACCTCCCACAGTATCTCCTGGGGGACCCGGTCATATGCCTTCTCCAGATCCAGAAAACACATGTAGACCAGAAGGGCTTACTCCCAGGGCCCCTCCAGTGTCACGCCGCAGTCCCGGGGCGGGGCAGTGCCCGCCGCTGCTGCGAGCTCTCGCACGCGCTCCCCGGAGTACTGACAGCTGATCTGAGACAGGTGACAATCAGGGACTCCCACACCTGTCTCATATGTGGATGATTGCTGTCAGCGTGTCTTTAAATTTTTGTGTTCCATGCAACCCTTGCGGGTTATTTTGCTTTCATGCCATTGTGTTTTGTACTTTCTGTAATAATAAACGTTTTTGTTATTCCTTACTCCATCGTTGTTGCCTCGGTCCTTCGAAACGCCACATCCAAGATCCTTGCGAGAGTCCGTTGTCCCAAGACCAGGACGGAGTCCGCATTGCTGTTCTTCAATCTGAGGTTCCACCCTCAGAAAAAAAAAATAATAATAATAATTTAAAAAAAATATATATATATAGAAGAACAGTGAAAAATGTAACCTGAATTGAAATCTCACAGGGGTTAACTTCATTTTAATACCAAAATAAGCTTTCTAAGATAATCATAACTGCAGAACCCAACATAATGCATAGGCATGTTTTTGCTAAGTAAAAAACCTTTGAAGATGGTTAAGTGCCTAGCCTGGATCCACCCAAATATTGCTCTCAGATCAATATCTTTTTGCTGAGATTATAGTTTGGAAACCCTTCTCCCATTAGCGTTCGCACAATCACCCTGCTGGCGGCCCAATCACCGTGGGCTAGTGAGATGACGTTGAAGTCAAGTGTGTTTGGAAATGGTGGTAGAGCTAGATGAGGCGATCAAAACTATTCTATAAATGTCAATTGGTTCAGCACTGTCCAATAGTTTCAAAAGTAACCATAGGTCTATGCAAAGTCGGAGGAAACTATTGCGAACACTTCCCAATGGAGTGTGGCTGGTTACACCAGGCTACCTTCAGCCTTCAACAGTATAACATGATGTCATGCATAGTCTATTGTACATTTTAGATTTTTAGGGCAACATCTGCTTGTCATTTAATATGCAGCTGTACAGTATGTGTCTGCTATCCTTTGTGTTGTTTTTTTCCTTGGTGGCTATTTTGTTTTTGTATTACTCTGCTGAGCAGCCTGACATGAAATAGTCAATGGATGCTAAGTGACTAATGCATTATCTCAGTTGCACGTCAAGCAAATTAAAAATTAAAAGAAGAAATAATTTATTTTAATTGGTGCACAATATATAAACTTGTGTTGTGTAATAAGTCAATAAAACCTTATGCAAATACTTTTCACTCACACCAAAAATTACATTAGTTGCATGTTGTATGAATTCTTTTAGACTTTCAACTAATGCTCCAGCATGTAGTGATTACAACATGCCCCTGTGCACCTACGTCCTACAGTCATATGCATTTAACCAGAGATAAACGTGCTTCCTGAGCAGGGTTTCATTTTGTACCAATTCATTCATGCCTTTCTTCCTGGCACATATTACTGTCACACCAACATCTCTGCTTTGCTTTGCTCAGTATACCAGCACTAAAACTTAATAAATTAGACTAAATGACGGATAGGTCTTACACATGAGACCTACAGAGAGCGAAATGCGAGGAGATATTTGGTGAATTTGACAAAAAGTGTATTATTTTACAATTAGCTTGCAATAGCTGACTACTGTGTTGGGTGGATGTATTTTTTTTAAATAAAACTACATTAACATTAAATTCACAGTAGATTATACAATAATAATCTAATCTAAAACAATAATTGACAATAAAATGTAATGTAGCGTGCAAAAGGGATTGACTGGCAAGGATCCCAACATGCCTTGTTTATTAAGTTATGATTTTTTAGCTTCTTTAGCTTTTTCAATCATAAGCCCCGCCTAGAGCCATGGAAATTAGCCAACAGAAGCTCTATACTTTTAACGGTCACATGGTAGAGCGATTGTCTAACCTTCCGGCGACTCATAGCACTGTACAGGATTGGCTTACATTCACCCTTTCACATACTCATTCATACACCGATGTAGAGTGAAAAGGTTAATTGAACATCAACTAAACACACCCTTAGCCTAGCTGTGTAGCATTTAGCCCATAGCATCCTCAAAGATTCCTATTACAAACTCATTCAACCATGAACGCAACAAATTAATGACCAGTTTATGAAGTAAATGCCTCTTTACAGAAATCTGGTAGAAATTATACATAACATACATAACATACATAATCAAGCAAGACCAAACATTTGAAACTAATTTAAACATTTTAACAGTTAAAGTGTAATTTAAAGTTAAAAGGTAACATTATATTGTTAATTAATGTTTTAAATTAGATGCCTTATTCTATGATTTACTGTTAATTGGATTTACTACTTTAGTTTTCATAACATTTTTATAACATCGACCCCTCATAGACTATCTCCCAATATTTGCCAGCAATGGCTTTAAGTCATCATCCACCAACTACATCTTTAAAAAATGTGTGAAGGAGCTGAGTGACGGGAGGGGAGGGGCTTAGAACCCCCATTACCATTAACATTTGAATTTGATGACATATGAGCATACTAAGTGTACCGATAAAAAACAGCTAGGTCCTGGGGTTATTTTTATCAGATATGACCTGTAGTTCTGTTTTCAGCCCATAAAATGATGATTTTTATAAAAATGTCTCATCACAGATCAATCCTATTACTTTGTTCACAGCTAAAAAAACACATTTTAGGGTGAAGTTATATTTTAATAGGCCACACATGGTTGGCCAACCCGGCTATATAAACAAAGAATAGCGATCTCAGATTACACACAGAGGGAGCGTGATGTCATTCTCTGCTCAGAACACAATAATTACACTATATATTTACATAAAAAATAGTTGTTTGTTGATATGTTAATGTTTAAAAAATTGCATATAGGACCATCCATCCATCCATCTTCTCCCGCTTATCCGGAGTCGGGTCGCGGGGGCACCAGCTTCAGCAAGGGACCCCAAACTTCCCTTTCCCGAGCAACATCAG
>JAODUK010002171.1:0-5000 GCA_027564635.1 Typhlichthys eigenmanni
CGAACAAGACCCCAAGGTACTTGAACTCCTTCACTTGGGGTAAGGACTCATTCCCTACCCGGAGCAGGCACTCCATCGGTTTCCTGCTGCATTTAGTACATGTCTTCAACTTAAATCTCAGCTCCCTCTGTTCTCTGTTTTCATAGCCGGGCCAGCCAGGCGTGCACATTAGTGTGTGTGTGTGTGTGTGCGTGCACACGTGTGGCCAACAAATCATTTATTTTGTTCTAACCGTAACGTGTCACTGCTGGTGACATCTAGTGGGAGGCAAGATCATACACACACTAGGACACTAGTTTAGCTATCTTGAGAAAATGCTTTATTGTTTCATTCCTATTGATATAATGAAATATTTGCTGTGTGATGACGTCTTGAATGTTATGCCTGTGCTGTGCAGTTTTGTAAAGTTAAATCTGTGTTGTGTTCTGTTATTGTGACGCACATGGGGAGGACCAACTGCTCGACTACTCGAACAATCTCAACTTTAAGATTGTGGCGAGCATTCTCACTGTCTTTCTGCACCTCAAAATACCACAATGAACTGTGACCTCTCTGGATGCTTCAATTCGTCTCTGGTGTGAACTGGTAGTAGAAAATCAACGTGAAAATCTTTTTTTTTAACCTTTTCCTGAGGATTACTTGATCTAAGTGAATTTCTTTTACATGTTTTACCTGATTCAAATGAGTGTATCAAATGTAGCAAGGCTAAGAGCACCTTTAGACCCAGTAAAGTGTAAGAATTTGATTTACAGTTGACTTAGGGATCACTGTAGCAGAACCCAGTGGATATCTAGGTATGGATGGATCCATTAAAGTGAAAATCAAAGATGTCACACAATTATCCTTTACAGCACAAGTTGATTGAACGTTAACGGGTCTGTAGTTTACTGTATGAGGTATACGGTATTATACTGTACATATTCTTTGCAATAGAAGAAATATGAGCCTTTTCACTTCTACTGTAATGGTTGCAGGGTATGAGTCGGCAGGTCATTGATTGGCCAAGACAATGCAGAGCAGAATTACATGAACCAGTCAATGTCTCTGATAGCTCGGTGGCCGGGGAGGAATCTGGGTCTGAACCACCTATAGTGAATCTTGGTTTTATTCACGCCTGTTTAAATTCTCTAGGTATCTCTTAACATCTTTCCCATCATCCCCCATTTCCTTCCATCATCAAAATCGCTGTCTCCGTGAAGATAATGCTTCCCATGTGACATGCGTTTGGAAAGGAGGAGTGACGAAGCTAATTTGTGAAGGGAGATTAGTCGATTCGAGGGCTCGGCTAGCTGCTGTCGGACATAAGTGCTAGGAGGTTGGACAGAAATGTTTTTAGGCTTCTGTAAATTGTCATCGTCATTGACTTCCTGAAAGAGCCGGGTATATCCATTTATACTGAATATAGTTATATAGTTATTATATACAGTATATATATATATATATATATATATATATATATATATATATATATATATATAGTTATCATATGTAGTTATTATTCACAGTGGTTCTTATTGGGTAGGCTGTGTTATATAGATGGGGTGGAAGTGCTCCTCACACTCTCGTCCGTCCCCTTCCATTTTGTGGCCCCTCATGGGACCCCAAGCCCCTTCTTTACCGCCACTGTTATAGGGATGTTATAGGGCTGTTATAGGGATGTTATAGGGATGTTATAGGGCTGTTATAGGGATGTTATAGGGCTGTTATAGGGCTGTTATAGGGATGTTATAGGGATGTTATAGGGCTGTTATAGGGATGTTATAGGGATGTTATAGGGAGGGGGGTTTTTATTTTAGTTTTAACCAATCTCTTGCAATGTGATGATGATTTCACCAAAACGCTACAAAGCGGTCATTTTAATCGGCGGGTGTAAAGTGTGGCTAGAATTAGCGTTGGCATCCCCCCAGCTGCTCGCGGCACATGGTTTGACACCTGTGACGTCCCTGGGGGAGTGTACTGTAGCCCAAACATGACAGGCACAGAATGGCGCCTTTACTGAGTGTGTTCTAATGAAGCCTTGAGCCAACGCAGAGATCATTTCATGGACCTGTGCCTGTTCTCAAGGTGCCGATGGTGATTTGGAGTAATTGCGAGGGACTTTCAATGCCACCCTGGCAGTCGTGGAATTTGTCTGCCTGCTTTAACTCACGTGTCTGTGGAACAATTTGTTCACTTTTTCCCAGCAGAGCTTAGACTGAAAATGAGTATTTTTGAATTAGACTACAGGCAATGTTTTGTATAATTTAAGTTATACTGAACCGCCAATTAAATATCTCCAGGGACACTGTTGGCTATATTAATCTATTTCCATTCAAACACACATAATGCTCAAGGATCTTTTTTAAGATATCCTAATAAAGTGCTAGCCTGGCTCTGTCCAACTATTCTCTTCCAGATAGTCTGGAAACCCTGGTGGCTTTAGTGTTTGCACAACCACCTGCATAGTGGTCCAGCCAGTGACCAGTGGATGAGGGTTAGTGCAATGACGTCAAGTGTATTTTTTGAAACGTGATCGCATTAGATTAAGTGATACAAACAGTTGTAGCAACACCGATTGGTTAAAGTCTGCTCTAATAGAGAGCCGAAGTCACTTTCACGTTATGGGACCTTAGTTTGGAAAAAATATGTATGGTAGTCAATGGGGAGAATAATATTATTTTGCTTTATAGTTTGCTTTGCGACACAAAGTACACATATGATGTTTGACTATTTAAAAGAAAATTCTTCGAGTCAAGAAAGTCTCAGTTTGTCGTGCATTTGTTGAAATATAAGATTGTGGAGATTTGTAATTAGTAAGACTACAAACCCCGTGTCTGTAAGCCAAAGAGAGCATTGTTTTGGTGACGTGTGTCGTGCGAGACGAAAGCTGTAGTTCACAGAGCGGTTACACACAAAGCTAAAGATTACTTATTACTTACAGTTTCACAAACTGCAACGTTCTTGACTTGAACAATTATCTTTTTTATAGACACACATCATATGTTTGCTTCGTGTGACAATTAAAACAGGATGAAAAAATAATGTTATTCTTGCCATTGACTACCGTACATATTTTTTCCAAACTAAGGTCCCATAACGCGCATAAGTGATTTTGGCTCTCTACAGCTTCAAAATAAACCATTTGGAGGTAACGGCTGCCAACACATCCCAATGGAGAGTGCCCAGACCCTATTATCGAAGTGAATATTGTGTCTACACTATAGGCAAATAAGATGCAGGGTTATTAACTAATTTGAGACTAATGGAAACCACAAAACATTAATAGTGTAAATGATACAAGAGCCAACAAGTGAAAGAGATAAAATGATTCTCCTCAAGCACACCTGCCTAATTGATACATTTGAGGATATAAAAGCTGGTCGCATTCATGCTTATAGTCACGGCATCCTGGCATATAAGGAGAGGCTGTTGTCACTTACTGTAACTCTTATCACTTAACGTCTTCATAATTGTGGAAAAATGAGAGTCAGCTGGAAATTATTTAGTAGCATTTTACAAGCAGAGGTTAAATTAATTAATTATGGGGTTATCTTTTAAATTGTGCGCGGATTATTGCCTAATAATTTGTGGAGGAGAATGTTAGCAGGGAGGGTGGGAGTGGATGGATGGCGAACACATTTCACATGGTACAAAGCACATGTACTGGGGGGACAGGATGGTCTAGTGGTCTGGGTGTTAGGCACCCAGATGGAAGGTTGTGGGTTCGAAGTGTTGACCTACCTGTAAGCATCCTTGAGCAAGATGCCTAACACCCTAACTGTTCCCGGTGGTTGGTCGCACTTTGTATGGAAGCAATCACAATGGGTGGGTGAATGTGAGGCAAAATACTATAAGGCGCTATATAAATGCAGTCCATTTACCATATAGCTGCTACTCTCAGCAAAATGCCGTTTGTGACGTACAATAAAGCCATACGACCACTTACAAGACCGGAAACACTCTCATAGAAATGCATTACGCTGCTCTGCTTTCATTGTATTCTGACATCTTTGCTCCCATAGAAATAGATTATGTTGCTCATTATTTTGAAGTACTGCCTATAAATACATTAAGGTTGCATTATGAAATAAAATCCCCCTGAAAATGAATAAATGTGGCATTGTGTTGCAAATCTCCTCGAAATGCGTACTGTAAATGGAACTATATACTATGGAACAGTCCCCTGAAATTGATAAAAGTGTATTATCTTAAAATTATCTTAAAATACCTGACTATACATTTAAATAGCATTCCATACTGCTATTGTTAGTATTCCAATATCTTCGGTGAAATCGGCTAAGCTGACCTCCGACATGCCGCCCAGTTATATATTGACACGATGACATTTTAATCCGCAACTAGACGTTTATATTCAGCATGTCGCTCTGAGTCGCCGGGTGAAGATAATCGCACCTCCGCATGCTACGTGAGAACCCATTTGTGGGGCAACCTTCATGCAACCCCCGTGAATGACCATGACTGTAATATCAACCTTATTATTCTGAATGCGAGTCTCGTGTCTGTTAATGTGCGGCTCTTGTGTTGCGTGGCCCGGGTCCACATTCTTCAGAAGAGGCTTGGGATGACGAGGCTCCTCTGAACATGCTAAAGACCTTTTGGCAATGTGTGCGTTGTGCATGTTTTGAATGTCTGTGTCCACCTATAGCTCCAGGAGTTTGTCTAATGACCGGTGTTGGGAAATGTGTGTGTGTGGGTTGGGGGAAGGGGCTGGCTAATGAGAGATTAATGTAGCGGGCACAGAATGAGAGGCAGACGGTGGTTGAGGGAAGGGGGGGCTCACGCGATAGCTACAACAGCACGAGGTGGAGGCTGGCAAGGTTTCCTGTGTGGACGGAGGCTTCATCAAGGCGGTAACGGGTGCCAGGCAGGCACCACCATAGTCTCAGCCTCTTCCCTTCATCCGCACTACGTCACATAAGAGACCGTCTCTATAGTCTCAGCCTCTTCATCAGCACTACGTCACATAAGAGACCGTCTCTAGTCTCAGCCTCTTCATCAGC
>JAODUK010002171.1:10000-12285 GCA_027564635.1 Typhlichthys eigenmanni
GTTTTTCCAAATTCATATATACTGTATATAGCTAAGCTATTTAAACTTTCCATCAACATCTGGCAAGTAGCTATTAGCCTATAAACAACAATTTAGTAATATAGTTTTAAAATATTATATTGAAGGAAGACAAATGGATTGTACAGTAGAGGCCTATAGTCAGTGTTGCATAATTGGACTGTGCATTTATGGAATTCATGTTTACTGTAGTAATGTTTATTGTAATGTAGAGTGTATTGATATTGTCACGGTCTTTTGTCGTTTCTGTGTAATTCTGTTCTCTTCTCTGCCCACCTTCCACCCCTGTCTGTTTGTCCTGTAGTGGTCTGTTTGCTACCCACGTCTGTCTGTCTTGTGTTTATTTATTCCCCATTTTCTATTTCCTGTTTTATTCTGAAGTTTGTTTCTGCCTTGTTTTGGGGTGCATTTTACTTCCTGTCTGTGTTTTCCCGCTTCCCTGATTATTCATCCTTTCCCAGGTGTCTCCCAGTGTTGCCAACTCTTTTCCAATGAAAGTAGCTAAAGCTTCAAAAGTCTCTAGAAGTCGCCAGATGACGTAATGCGCTCATTTGCATATTGATGGTGTCATAGCGTATTCATTTGAATCCTCCTGCCGGCCACCCTCCAAAACTCGATGAATAAGTCGCCAAACATTGTCGCTAGTTGCGTTTTAGAAATAAAGTCGCTAAGAGGGTCTGAAAAGTAGCTAAACGTAGCGACAATGTCGCCAAGCTGGTCACTCTGGGGTCTCCTCTTGTAATCAGTCCTGGTGTATTTAGTCTGATGTTCCTGTGTTCTGATGTTGGTTCCTCTGTGCTTTATGGTTCTGCTCAAACATATCTAGCATGCTAACATTAATCCTTGTGGTAAGAATATAGCAGCTTTGATTTAACCAATATCTTCCCAACCCTCAACATCTTCACTGTTGTACCAGAATAATGTATTAATTAATTAATCGTAACACCAATAAATCAATCATAATGGACATTCATTAACACAAGGTCTTGCACTCGCAATGATCTGCTATCATCCAGTAAGCTGCACACACACACATACTCTCCTCTCAGTCTTTGAATGAGTGTGCGTGCGTATACAGTACTGTATGTGTGTGCATGAACCTCACAGCCTTGACAAAGGTATCAATAAATGGCCCTATAGCCTATTCTACTCTCTGCGGGCAGCTGAAAAAAGAACAGCGTCTGATTACAATGTGATTGCCCAATTCTTGTGCTCCCATAACACACAGATAGGCCCCCATTGGTCAGTGGGCTCCTCAATGAGTGTGATTAGGGGAGGATACGTGCGCTATGCTCAAAGGTGCACCTCGGTAGTCTAATGGTACCCAGTGCAGCCACATGGCTGATGACTGCAATTTTATCCCTGATGCCGCTAATAATGGTGCTGGTTTTGAAATGTGGGCTTCTTTTCTTTTTTTATAGTGAGACCCTGCTTACGTGCGAGCATATGAATGCAAGTGATGTGTGTTTTTCTGGAGAGAAAGATTTGAGTGGATTTAAAGGAATGAGGAAGAGAGGGATGCTTAAAATGCCCTTGACATTTGCTGCTGGAGGATCCAAATTGAAGGAAGCGCTCAGACAGAAGTTCAATCAGGAAAGAGCTATGCTGTAGGCGTAGTTGAGGTGCACACATAGGCATAGTTCAGTAACAAGGAGTACTCGCTAAGATAGAGTTACAAGAGAATCAGGCAGGAATCTGAGACTAAGACTGGGGTCAGAGACACGTACGACGACAGTCGTGGGTCACATGGTTCATGGAGACGCAGAACAGTTCCAGGAAGTGCTTGGTGGGCATTGCTGGGCAATTTGAATCGATAAATACAGATACATAACTGGAATATTTGGTTATTAGTTGTCAATAAATCAATTTACATTTACAATATCATTTATAGGGTACTTTTATTATTTGCGACTAACTTCCGGTCACTGTTTTGAGGTTTTACAATCCGGCATTGTGAACGGCGTTGCCGCGACTAAAGAGCAATAATCCATCCATGAACGCCTGAACAGGTGAAGACATTATCAAAACAGTGACACAAAGCAGTGAGAGATACAAAACCAGGACCGGAATTAAAGAACACAGAAAGTTAAGACTAAAAGTGAACATGCAGAGAGCAGACCCTGACATGCAGCTTCTCTGTCTAGCCTAGTATCATCCCATAACCCCCGTATATCCATCCATCCATCCATGCATCTTCTCCCGCTTATCCGGAGTCGGGTCGCGGGGGCAGCAGCTTCAGTAAGGGACCCCAAACTTCCCTTTCCCGA
>JAODUK010002172.1:0-12285 GCA_027564635.1 Typhlichthys eigenmanni
TTTTTTTTTTTTTTTTTTTTTTTTTTTTTTTACCAAAAAGCCACAAAACCCTGTTTGGAAAACATTAATTTTGACTGAAGTCTGGAAAAGGACAGGAGAGGCAAGAACACAGTTTATAGGCTAATGCCAGTTTGAATATTGTTTTCTTATTTTTATTTTATGATGATTGGTGCCAAGTTGCAAGACAGAAACTACTTATTCTAACTCAAATGTTTTGTGGTGAGCATATTGATTCCCATAACTAATTTGGCAAAAGAACATCAGTGGCCCTCTGTAGCTACTATATAGTCAAGGATATGGGCCCTCTGTACTGTATAGTCAGGATATGGGCCCTCTGTAGCTACTGTATAGTCAGGATATGAGCCCTCTGTACTGTATAGTCAGGATATGAACCCTCTGTAGCTACTGTATAGTCAGGATATGGGCCCTCTGTACTGTATAGTCAGGATATGAACCCTCTGTAGCTACTGTATAGTCAGGATATGAGCCCTCTGCACTGTATAGTCAGGATATGAACCCTCTGTAGCTACTGTATAGTCAGGATATGAACCCTCTGTAGCTACTGTATAGTCAGGATATGGGCCCTCTGTAGCTACTGTAGAGTCAGGATATGGGCCCTCTGTAGCTACTGTATAGTCAGGATATGGGCCCTCGGTAGCTACTGTATAGTCAGGATATGGGCCCTCGGTACTGTATAGTCAGGGTATGGGCCCTCGGTAGCTACTGTATAGTCAGGATATGGGCCCTCGGTACTGTATAGTCAGGATATATATTAAATCTAACATGAGAAAAAAATGTTTAGTAAGATTCTTTAATCGGGTTGCCTTTGAGAAACAGTTTAATTTGGGCACTGCTTGTTAGATTACATTGATAGCCGAGATTCTTGGCAATCCAGACGTGTATAATAATAGCAACAACACCTGTATTTTAACAATTAAGCTTCACTCGAAAAGTTGTGGGGGGGTGTCACCATCGGTCTACGGTCACTGTTAGGGATCAAGAGGTTAATCCGGTCCATATGAAGGACCGTATGTCATATGCAATAAGGATGCCGAGTGGATCTGAACAATAGTTCTACTTATTGGGACACCTTCTAACCAATGTACATCATGGAATATGGCAATATAGAAAACTGTCAAGTAATTTCTTGAGAAACTAAACATAGAACATGTTACAACCAGTAGAAGCAGGCTTTGCTGGGGCGATACAGCCTTACTACCAACATGTCCTCAAAGAGCCATATTTTTTGTGAGGCAGACACTTTGCTACCAGACAGTCTGCAACCCAAAGTATGCAGACATAACACCAACACAGTGTCTAGATGAAAGATTTTTTGATGAGGGTTGTATAAGTATTTAATGAGGCGAGATGGGAGTGTGCCTCAAGCAATGGAGGCTTATTGATGTGTGATGTTTTTAAGGGGATTCCTTTTGCGTTTATGAGCTGAGTACCTTTTTATAGGATTATGCAATGGAGTCCCAACACGTGTCACAAATAACATTTTACAGTTTGTTTTGTTTTTCACAGGACCCTGCGCGAAGCCATTTAGGTTATCCATGCTGATGGCCTGTAACTGTAGCTCAGTTTAGGATCCCAAAATACCTAACACATAATAGTATGTCGGATATCACTGCCAAACTACACTAAACCACCCTCAATTCATCTGTAGGTGAAAATGTGAGCAGGTTTAAAAGGCACGCCTCAGGCAACAAGCCTCTGAAGCAGAAGAAAATGAGCTTTCCCGGCTAACCTCTGATATTGTGCCAACCAAATGGAAGTCTTGCAATGACACCAGCAGGACACAATTACTAGTGACAGATTATTGTTTGTCTTAAGGGGAAGTGTATTTGCAGAATGGAGTAAAGACGGTGTATTTTTGTGGTGTTATTTCCATTCATTCCACACAACTTATGATGCACAACTCCTTAATGTTGCTGTCTGGCATTCACAGGCATTCTCTCTGGTGTTCCAGTAATAGGTCTCCAAGAGGTCAATTAACAATAATGACGCAATGATGTCGTTTACTCCAAACCTAATTAAATTTCCTTTAGCCAATGTGCTCTCGGATGTCCCATATAAGAGCCTAAACTATGCATACAATTTACCGTGTGATTCCTTTCATTTCACTCCACTTGGACTGAAACAGTCTCTTGTAGAGGCAGTGACACCCGGCCATAAAATATATAATTGTTTGCCTTTTAAGTCTCCGTCATCTCTCATTCCAGTTACTGTGAATGTTCACATACCCCTTCCCTCCATACTGTCTCTACAACATCTAAACACATGCCTCCTTAATATTTATTTACTTTATATAACAATAACCAAAGAAGAAATAGTATGCGGAAGTGACCATAATCTTAGAAGAGAGTATAAGCCATTGGAAGGAAAGCAGACTTTTAGTGAACATAAATAAATTAAGTTGAGTATCTGCAGTTATTTTTTATTTGTTTTGACAACCACATTGACCTATAGAGTGTGTAGGAGGGTATGCCCCTGTCTGGAGGCTTGATCTAACTCACTCTGATGGTGGCAAATCGAAGAACGTTCAGTAGAAGGCTGGGGCACGAGACAATGTCAAAAGACAGTTCCAGTGGTTAGACTCACATAAATGAAGAGGTGGGCCGGAAACAAGGGCGGTAATGTAAATTCAATTGGATGAAATATTACACACTCACAAACTAAAGTGGCCTTTGAGGTCGATTGCCCCGCTACTGGGTTGAAACGCGGCAGGGGTGGAGTCCCACAGCCAACAGCTCAAGAGTTATGTCGGTGGAATAGCTTTGCTCTGAGTCAGTGGCCCTCGGTAGCTAGTCATGTGGTGCAACATGGCTTCTCTCTATCAAGAAAGACAGCATCAGGGAGTATGTCAATTTGTGTCTAACAGCATTCCTTAGTATTAGTACAGAAAAGATTTGACTCCTATTTTCTCATATTGTTTATTAATTATATTTTGAATCTCTCAATGTTCCTTCCTATGGTAACACAATTCCAATGTTACATGTATTATTTCTCTCTGTATATATATATATATATATATATATATATATATATATATACTGTGTGTATGTATTGTGGGCTGTCGCGCATAAAGCGACCCTACAGATCAGGCCACGACACCCGTGTTAACTTTGTTTGTTAAACTATATGTAAAATATAAAAATATGTTTTTGAATACAAAGGAAAAGGTGTTTCATAACTTCAATAGCATGAGAAATGTATTCTTGTCTTGTTTTTGTCACCACTCTGCAGAGGTTAAAGGGCCTTATGGCACACCACTTATATACACTATAAAGCTTTTCCATAGAAAATTCTGGAATTCTCCCACATATCTGACTACTCACTACAATAAACAATTGAATTACATTAACTGAATTATGGAATAAAAATGGAATAGTATAATTCTTGTACATAATAATGCATAGGTTTGTATAACTAATGTATGTTTGTTTGTTGGCTCATAATTGCAGAAAGGAAACAGCTTGCTTTGTGCATCTGTGCAGAATTGTCATATCAACATTTTTAAGAAGAAATGCCATATGTTTCAACTCGTCCATTCTTTTAATTCTCCGTGGCAACAAAAAGATGAATATGATTATAATATTTTTTCCCCAAGTTCACCATCTGCTTCAGTAAAGTCTCTAAAAGGTCTACTGTACAAACAGCCAAGACAGTGAACAATTCCTGGTTCCTGCGAGACTGAATAAAAGAGTGAATAAAAAGCAAGTTACTTGCTTGAATAACACGCAATATTTTCATGGTATTTTTCCTCATGGAAAATGTATTGTGTGTAGAACGAACAATAGAGTATAACCATTTTCTTATTTGTCACATGAATGTTACTTCATGTTCATGAGATTTAGTGGTAGATTTAGCTATGGGTGAAATGGGCAGCCGCTCAGGGTGGCATCTTACCAGGGTCGGCAAAAGTGTTGCTTAGTGTTACCAGACCATTTTCACTTTGAGAGTATGGTCTGGCCACTCTCCATTGGGAAGTGTTCGCAGATGTTTCATACACTGAAACAACTGGTTAACTTTGAAACTATTGGACAGCGCTCAACTAATAGGCGTTGATACAATTGTTGCAAATCGCCTCCTCTAGCTCTACCACCATTTTGAAACACGGTTGATGTCAACGTCATCTCACTAACCCACGCTGATGGGGCCGATTTCACAAATCAGAATCTGATATAGTCATTTTATTTTTTTAATTCAAATTTGTAATAAAATAAAATTGTGGGTGCTCTTTTGCTATCCTGGCTCCGCCCACTATTGCTCTCATCTAAATGTATTCTCACTGAGATTACAGTCTGGAAATCCTGTTCTTCGCTGTTCTGCGCTTGCACAGCCACCCTGCTGGCGACCCAATCAGCGTGGGTTAGTGAGATGACTATGAAGTCAAGCATGTTTCAAAATGGTGGTAGAGCTAGATGAGGCGATCAAAACAGTTGTAGCAACGCCGAATAGTTCAGTGCTGTCCAATAGTTTAAAAATGTATTTAAGGTCTACACAAAGTAGGACACTTCCCAATGGAGCGTGGACAGACCATAATCACAAAGTCATTATTACTTGAGTGCCAACATTGCTAAGAAAAGGTAAAAGCCTTTAGGTGCCCAGTTTAGAAAAAAGAAGAGAAATGGGCAAAAGAAAAAAGTATGCAGCCATGTCATCTCTTTATGAGTAAGAATATACATTACATGAACCATTTTTATCAAATCAAATATTAAGCCTATGATGCTTGCTATGTTATTACACATAGGACAACAATATTCCGTTTTCTGTCCAGCTATCTTAAATAACATACGATATAATTTTATACACTTTCATCATCATAATGTGTGTTGTTTATAGCAAAACTATGAAAAAGTAGCACATTTTTGATTTGGTTAACTTTGTGGTGTCTTATGTATAGAATTAGTCAAGGAGGTTGTATAGTGTATTTTTTACTATTTTTAAAGTTTGATTAAATTGTGCATAAATACATATTACTATATTTAATTGTGCATAAATGTTTTCAGACTCATATACTGTAGACACGTATACTGTATTTGAATGAAAGTCAGGGGCACTTCTGCAATATTTTGGAGCACCCAGACACCTCCTCAGGCACACAGGCCTCTTACAAAATATATCAGAGCCTCAGAATGAGGATGAAGTCCCACTTCCTTACACTTCTCTTCAGCAGGATTCTTCGGGTTTCTCCGTGCATGCGTGCATGGGTGTGTGTGTGCACGTGTTTATTTGTGCATCCCTGTATAACATAAAACACTTAAATGTAATGATTTCCTTTTTGCAAAGTATGTATGTGGAATATAGCACAATACATGCTGTAAATGTTACAATGTTATTGTTGTGTGTTGTTGCAAATGTTCATATACATTTTACAGTTAGTGCAGAATAGTTTGGGTTATTTTTACAGCCCAAACTATTATTTTTAATATAATGTGTCCAGATGCAAGCTGTCTTCACAAGTGTAGTTTCTTCTTTTATCTTTGCTTATCATAATTCTTGCTTAACAGGTTAAATTTAAGAAAGTAGTTATATGTCACTCCGAGTTGGAACAGAGATTGGTAAAAATGGTGCCGTCACTAATCGGTCGCCGGATTAATCTATACACCTATTCCCTGTAAACTATATAGCTATAAACACACACACACACACACTACAGTACCAGTCCTCCCAAAGCAGATGTAAAAAAAAAAAAGATAACTTTTTTTCTTCTTCTTCAATATTCTGTCATACTGACAGGTTTATCTTAATCCATTGCAACCTGTCAAAAAAGCCAATACTTCAGGTTTCTTTGACATGACTTGTCTTGGTTTGCCCTGATTTAGGTTTCCAACAGTACAGATGAATCGACTACCACTGCACACAGGACGCATCTAGCATCCAGAAAGTGAATAGGTGTGTCACAAATAGATAAGATACAACTTATACATGACTTTTACATTCTGCTAAACATTCTTCAGACTTGTCAGTAAGTGGGGTTCTGCATTTAAAAGACGAATTTCCAACATACATTGTATGTTTAACTCTTGCGACCTTTTGAACTTTATACTCACTCAAAACCCCCAACTGACACATTACATTTCAGGAAGATATACTGACACAAAGAGCATAATTCATGTGAGCCTTGAGCAATATCAGTGTTCAGAATGAGTAGAACTCACAGACGTATTCCAGGCCGCTTCTTTCCCAGAGGAGTGTGGCAGCATTCTGACTGTCAGTCATAACACACAGTAACAGTCAGAAGAAGTACAAGTACAGTATTGTCCATACGGCAATACATGTTTATTTGTCTTTCTACATGGCATGAACCCTCTGGGAAGGCATTACTTATGATGGTTCAGTTATATTACTCAATATGACTTCATATTTCTTTCACATGGGTATCACAGTCAGTAGCCTAATATATTCCATATAGCTTTTTCCCCCTGCTCATTTGCATTTTGCATCTAATTAGCAAGAAGTCATCACTCAGCTGCAATGCCAGTGTAGAATCATAACAAGCTACATGACGTGTTGAGCATAAAACATGATTTTTGTCACTCGTCTTGAATGTGGCTCTACAATTTGCTGTGCACCCAATTAACTTCAATACCGAAGGCATGAACATATTGCAAATGGCATGTCTTATATTGGGTGTTATGAATTGACACAGATCAGTCTTTTCCCTAGAGAATACATTTGCAAGAGACATGCGTCTTTGTGTTCACAGACAAATTAAAATACATTTAGAAAAAAATAAGCCTTTTGGAATGAGAGGGAAAAGGCATTGTCAGCGGTGTCAGTAATAAATACATTTGACAGTAAAACTTTACAATAAAGCAGCACAAATCCAGGTCAAAAGCTACACATTTTACTCAATGCTTCAATTTACCACTTCAAAAACAAATCTTTACAGGCGCACGGTTTGGTGAACAGAATATAGCTTACAGCTCTATGAGTACATCACTTATTGTGGACGGTTTGCACACATGCTGCCTGCTAATTTATTAGCTTTTCTTTTTTCCAACAAACTTTCCACAAAACTCAGTGAGAAAAACAGGATTCTTGGTAATTGGAACATTCTTAGGTATTCTCAATGCATACTCTGGGGATTGAATACTTAACATACTTTGCAGCCTACACAGTCTTGCACTGTAGTGTAACTTTAACTGTTGACAAGGAACTATGATTTTCACAGCATACTGATAATTTATCTATGTTGCATGCCAATTTTTTTATTTGGCCGAACAGCCCCAAAGAAGTATTGTGCTTGGGGGAAAAAAAGGATTACAACTTTCGGAACCCAGACCTTCTGATAATCACATCTTCCCTCCCTCCCCTACATTTAACCTATATAAAACCTTTAGCATTTGCTAATTTATAATATATTTGTGGAAGATTCATCAAACTTCCACATAATTCCATTAAATGTAGAGTTTAGCCGGATTAGCTTTGAAAAAGTGGCCTCTAGTTTCCGGATGGTGCATGGCCGAGAGTAGTGCTAATGCAGACGTGACCAATTTGTAGAGCGCAAGGTGTTTTCCCGCCTGGACACGTTTGCAAATTTCCCGCTTGCTATGAAATCACTTGAGCTGATGATATGGACATGGGAGAACAGTCAATCCCATGTGGCACACACTCAAGTTTGGTGTCAAATGAAGCCAAATACTGCACTATCGTCTCCACCAGGTCAGCCACCTCAACACTCTATGGTCGTTTCCGAGCTTTAAGCAAAGGCGCACTATAGGCACACGCCATTTTTGCATATCATGCCTATTTTTGTGAAAGCTTTTACTAATGACTAGTATCCTTAACCTTGGTGTATTAGAGGTGACATACAGTATGCACACTTGGCAACTGCACCTTCTGAACAAGGACATCAGTTTCCTCCTGCGACAAGCTGTTCTGTCCGGTCTAGACTTTTGTTGTTGGCAGAGTGCGTTGCTTTAAAGAGAATGAGAGGAGCTGATTTGATCGCCCCCAAGAAATCATGGTGCACAGAAGACAAATTCCAAACTGCATTAAGAATCATTAGATTTATCTAAAATGCTACATATATAAAACAGCCTCAGTAAATGGATAGATCAACTTTAATTTCCCCAATTTTCAACTGGCTCCTTTAAAGGGATGTGTATACTGTACTGTGTGTGTGTGTGACGTGTGTGTGTGTGTCATATGTTTCCAATTGGCAAACATATGACACAATTAAAAACCTATAGAAACTTAATCAAAATCAGTGGACTTAATAAAATGTTAATAATGTAATTGTAACGTGACTGTGAATGTGTTTAGATTACATACTGTGGGCCTGTGAGAGGGGTTATTATTATACAGAGGTCACTAATATACTGCAAAATAAGATATTTACTATTCTATTATAATGAAATGTTATTAAAAATACTTTAATTTGGCAATTGTTCATAGTGATTGAGTAAGCTATTATTTCCCTTAATTTATTTCACTTAGTTGCATTCCCAAAGAATGTTAAAATCAAACAATCTCCACCAATTTATTTTCAATAGTCTCACCCTCCACAAAGAGTGTTGTTTTACTGAGCAAGTGTCTCATTTCACCTTCAAATTTCCATTTATCTGAAAAAGCCAAGTAAAAAAAAAAAAGTGGGGGGGGGGGAGATTCATTTTTAGCGAGTCAATGGGCTTTGACAGGGGGGTTATTTCACCAGTCATGGGTGTCATTAGGGGTGTGCAAAATATCAAACAGCGTCCTAGAAAACATCCAACCTGAGATTCTGCTTTGATAAAGAATATAATTGCATCCAGTAAAGCCTTCAAACTGGCTTCTCCTGTATATGCTGCTGATTTGTTAAAATATGATGCCCGACACCAGAAGCATAGTTATTTTCATACTGTCTTTGTTCTGTTAGATCAATCAGAATTTCTACACCACGGAGAGGCAGCCTTTCTTGAAGCACATTGACGTGCCTTTATCTTAAATTTGTTTCCTATTTCTCAGCGTTTTCTGGTTCACTCATCCAGTGAGATCCATTCAGATCTTGGTTGTAGTACTGTAGCAAATATTCAAACGAGAACTTTGAAGGCCTAGATTTTTACAAGTCTGTAGAAGTGCGAACGCTTTTGTTTTGAAGTTGTGCTTATTTCAGAAGCAGTTGTGTTAGGCATCATTGTTTTATGCTGACATTTTTTTTTAAGCCATCATATATAGTCATTTTCAGATCCTAATGAGCAAGTTTATTCCACATTCAGTTCAGGTACTGCTATCTACTTGTTTTATAACGTGATAACTGCTTATTGGGCCTGTAAATCATCAATAGCTGAAACAATGTGGAGTTCTGGCGCGATTTCTCCATTGAGGACGGGGAGGATCAACCACCCTAATAATTTCTAAGAAAAATTGTTTATATTACCCTACATTAATTTGTTTTTATTCAAAAAAATAATCTTCAAATCACATATTTAAAGCCTCTAAAAACCAATTTAATCACTAAAACTCTAAATAACACAATTTCCTATGTTAAAATTGCTTCAGACGGAGGATATTTGAAGTGAACCCTCCCAACCTGTGCATCGCTACCACACACACATCAATGCAATGCTAGCAGAATGCTACTTTTCACTTGCTATCCTATCTTTTACATGTTAAACAAACTTGCTACGGCGGATGACCTCCTTATCCAACCAGGCATTAGAACAAAATATTGACATCTTCAACATCCAATAGAATAATAAAGGGGGCTGATCAAAAATTGTCAAATCAAACTCAGAAAAATTGTTAGAGTTGTTCGTAAAAGTTTCAGTATTTAGGCCTGAGTTGGCTGTTGTCTACTGAGACACCAATAATGTATTTCTTTACAGTCCATCTTTAAAATTCAGATGACATTGAGTTATGCCGCCTTCACGTGCTATTGGATATATCGTTACTACCTACCTTAGAGCACATGACCGGTCAAACATCGAAATTACCACCGGGAAACTCAGATTTTTGTATGATGCCAGAGTTGCCGAGTTATGTGGGATGGTAGGCTACTACAAACATGTCTAAATACAGGGCATGCATGGATTCTAGCGTGTTGTCATCCGACATTAATACCTATATGACAATGCTTAAACAAGCTATTTTATTTGTACTTTTTTAAAGGTAGATTTAAGTGAGCGTGGTTTTTTAACATAGTTTGCACTGGCTATAAATAGTCCCCTAACGTTCTTTCTCTTTTCAGATAACAGCAGCAATAACTATGTTTCTGATAGGTCATCAATTTATTGTAAAGCTGCTTCCTAATTGCCGTGCGTGATAAATCGCCAGCCATGCACTTGACTGTGTGACATGTCGCATTTACGAGTTCCGAACGACATGAAGGCAGCATCAGACTCGTCATGAACGCAGATCGTGACAGACAGACAGCAACTAAAGCGAAAGAGAAAATAACCCTGGATAACAATTTCGGCTTCACCTGTATGTCAAGTCTCTTTGAATAAATGTCTGTTAAATGGCCTAAATGTAAAATATAGATACTGTAGATATATTTCAAAGGCTTCAAGGGCATTTGAGGAGGGAAAACAAGCATTACTAAGTACTAGACACCACACTCCAAACAGAGTAAGTGTCCCCATAAAGACAATAGCTCCATTAGTGTATTATACTCAGAACTCAGCTACTCTCTGGCTGTCATTTCTCCTCCAAATCCAATCATGCAACATTGAAGACTGAAGAAGAGGGAAATGATGAGACAGAGAGAACAAGAGAGATTAGAGAGAGAAGGACAATAATGTCAATGAATGTGGAGTTGCAACTGTCTAGGTCGACAGGGAGAAGCTTGCTTACAATCTTCTGTAGTTTCAAGACAAATAGTTCAAGTAATAATTATAATACAGCAGAATAAATTTAAGGTTTACATTGTCCGAAGGCCAGAAGCGCTCCCTTTGGAAAGAAAAGCTTTTGCATTTCAAAATTAATAAGGGTGCTTAGATCTTGTATGCATTGTAAACACTGACATTTTTATCTGATATTCCAAACCATTAACTTCTACTTTATTCTCATTAAAAAGGCTATTTTTAAATGCAGTTCCCTTGGTTAAAAAAAATCTAATAAAATAAACAAATAAAAACTTTAACCTGATCCAATGTTGCCAGTTGTTATCCTCAAGTTTCTTATTGCTAAACTTATTACATAATAACAATTTACATTAATTTGGATGAAGTTTTTCCTGACAGATGCCAGGTATAATCTATTGGGACATTTAGAGGAAAGGAAAATCTATATTTCAATATCAGAATTTCAAATCTGCCAACCTGTCAAAATATTATGCTGAGGAAAATATTGTCCGGCAAGCCACTGATGGCCATTTACCAAATTGACACCCACAGCTGAAACACATGCAACTGAAGGAAATGAGGAACACTTCCAAATGGACACAAATGTGTAATTATTACTTTTTGTAAACAATTGTTTATTAACACAGTTTTTAAAATAAGAAATAAAATCTATTTGCAAATAATACATTCCCATATATAACTGGGACATTTAAAATTAAACCAATGTTGAAATTAATATGTTATGCTATTTAATACAGTCTAAAGTATATCATATAACCAGGATATTGTTTTTTACTACAGTAGCACCAATACAACTTGTCCAATTTGGTCAATTAAAGGTGTTATAAGCCTTTAACTCTGAAACACTTAATACTGACACCTAGTGGGAACGGTGCCTCTATGTCCTCAGTATGTAACCAATGCTAGCTCATTCTCTACCTACAAAACCATTTGATAATTTAAAATACTGTATATTCAAGATAATGTGTGCATCTACACTGAGTCTCCTTTTAGTACAACATTGGTTAGCTCTAACCTGACATGCCAGATGGATTGTCACAAGTCCATCTGGGGATCAGTCCATAGAAACTGTTGGAAAAGTGCAGGCACTAAAAAAATACTTGCCAGTTGATTGAATGAACCATCTGGTCGCTTTCGCTGTCGGCACACCTAAACCATGCCCGTATAGCTATCAACACGACGCTGATTGGTAAGTTCAGTTGCTACTCGGACACAATCGCAATAACTTCTAGGCTTTCCCGACTGATTTTCCAATATTTTCCAATATTTTCCGGTATCCAATCTGCCATTCCAAAGTAAAATTTTAGAGAAAGTTGTTTTTAATCAGTTGAATGATTTTATCAACTGAAACAAGATTTACGATAAATACCAGTCTGGTTTTCGAACCAATCACAGTACTGACACAGCTTTACTAAAAATTGTTAATGACCTTAGATGTAACATGGATATGAAGAAACCATCGATATTAGTGCTACTTGATCTAAGTGCA
>JAODUK010002173.1:0-35304 GCA_027564635.1 Typhlichthys eigenmanni
ATTTTACTGTACAGCACTTTGTGACCACTTCTGTTGTTTGAAAGCGCTTTATAAATAAATTTGATTTGATTTGATTTGATTTGTATTTGTGAGTGTATACATGTGGGTTTTGAATAAGTATCTCTGCCTGGCCGTTACTCACAGTAGTCATTAATTGGACGTGCAATTGTGTTCATATAAGTTACAACAACATGTATATGTGCTTATGTGCTAATATGCGTATAGTGCTACTGTTTGTGTTCTGTGTGAGTCCAGAGGCAGTATGTTTGCAGAGCTCTGAGTCACGTCCACAGAAACAATAGTAGTCATCGCAAACTGTTACTCACTCTCTAAATACATCTAGCTACTACATACACAATAGAGCTAACATGGAGTCTTTTGCTGCCATATGCGCTCCCAAAGCCGCCCTAGTTTAAAGCAGACAGATGTACAGTGAGCCAGCACCGTTCGAGGTACAATCCCCCAGATAATACTACCTTCTGGAGCTGGTGTTGTGTAATTACAGTGCGGAGGGTTATAATGAGCTCTCTCTTCTGCTAGACTGGACATGATGTCACGGTGGGTTACGGTGATGGCGAGACCCCCCGGGGCACACAGAGGATCCCCCACATCTCCAGAGTAGCGGCCCTCGCCAACTCCGTCGCCATATCTCTTCTGACGCGGTGTGTGTGTGTGTGTGTGTGTGTGTGTGTGTGTGTGTTTGTGTTTTAACACGTGTGACTAGGGCAATTATACATTCTTTTAAATTAATTCAGCTATGGCAATAAACTGTTAATTAAATAACATGATAAGAACACTTTCCACTTCTGTTTTGTTATACAGTTGGCATTTCTCTTGCAGGCCGTATTAATATGAGATTAAATTAATTATTCATCAATGATCAATTATTAATTATCTATAAATAATTTACATATCCATACTGGTAAAAACACTCCCCTCTGTTGGTTTCGGTCCTTTAAGACTATTAAGGGAGGTAACTACAAGCTTCAGCTACAGTATTTAAGAAAAAAGCTAAATTTCTTCTTAAGAAGTGCAGTCGTGTTTGAAAAATCTCAGTATATACAAACTTGCATTGATACCTTTCTAAAATATATCATGCCATGTACAATTTATACACACTAGAGGTCTGAATGCAACAACAGTCTGACTCCAGTGCACCACCCTAGCTCGATGAGGGAGCCTCAATACTGTTGGCTATACCTCCTCCCATCCACCCTAGCTCGATGAGGGAGCATCAATACTGTTGGCTATACCTCCTCCCATGCACCCTAGTTCGATGAGGGAGCCTCAATACTGTTGGCTATACCTCCTCCCATCCACCCTAGCTCGATGAGGGAGCCTCAATACTGTTGGCTATACCTCCTCCCATACACCCTAGCTCGATGAGGGAGCCTCATCCTCCCCCTCCACCCATTTCTTTTACTGTGTGACCCAGTCATCTCAGTAACAGAGCAAACAAGGAGAGAATTCTAGCTGTGTTGTCTCCACAAACACAATCAACGTGTAATTAGCCTATTGGACATGAAGGAAGCTGACATTAGAACTGTGTTAACCGTCCAGCCACTTCTTCCCTCTCCTTAGGGCTGCCCAGAAGCTTAACCTGTCTAGGAAAAAAGGTCTGTGTCCCGGGCCAGGGAGGACCAGGGGTCTGGGGTGTCAGTCCACCTGCTTCAGCAGCGTCATTCAGAAGAGCCCCCCGCCCGCACCGCCCTCTCTCCTGCAGGCTGCCATGAGAACCAGAGACTCCCCCAACACCGGACAGGTAATATGGAAGCAGATATTTTTGTATTACAGGTTATAACAGGTTACAACAGGTTACAACAGGTTACAACAGGTTATAACACGTTACAACAGGTTACAACAGGTTACAACAGGTTATAACACGTTACAACAGGTTATAACAGGTTACAACAGGTTATAACAGGTTACAACAGGTTATAACACGTTACAACAGGTTACAACAGGTTACAACAGGTTACAACACAACTCCTTCCAGACAAGGGGACTGTACCTTTATCTAATAACTAACAGCTTGTAGATTTATCAGTAAATATAATTTTACATTTATTATGGTTTTTGAGAACATAATCCTTCAATTGTATGGTAGATTGCTATATATAAAAGGGTTTTACAAGCTATATACCACACAATGACATTTGGAGGAGATTCTATATCACTCTTCTCTTATGATAGCACTTAATGGCGTTAATGCCTCCATCTTGTTTCTCCTCCCCCCTCCCGCGAGAGAAGGTGGGGAGATCAATATGGCTGCCTGCCCTCAGATGGACTCAAGGGTCTGGGCTAGAGTTACAGATAACAGCTTAGATAGACTCCTCCGACTGTAGCACCTGCGTATACGCACTCAGCTGTATTTTGTGGGCCCAAAAGGGGGTTCTCTATGTGTAAAAGGGTCCCTGAATAATTCAACCCTCATAAATAGTGTCTCACACCTTCAGTAACGTTAGCGCACTATGTCGTGCATAACGTATTGAGTTTACGAAGAGATGATCAAATCCATTCCAGACACCGGGGAGTTGTTGTCTGCCCAGACAGGAATATGTAGCTTTCACATTTCATAATCATAGGGGATGATGAAGATGTCATGCTGGTATAATGCAGCCCTGAATGATTTCAACAAATCCCCTCCTGACTGGGTCTAGTTTATCAACTGACAGAAACAGAAATCAGCTTAACAACAAAACAGAGAAGATTGTTGTCGGCTTTACTTATTTCTAGAGGGTTTATTATCCTTCAAACTGTGTTTTGTCTTCTGAAGTGTTAACAATCTTCGGTGCTGTTGGATTGTATCTTAATTTAGGACCATAAATCCTGAAAGCTCCCGTTGAGACCTGCATTAAGAAATGAGTAGCAGCATTATAAACATGCGTCTGTATGAAGGTGGAAATGGAAATTACTGTACAGTATATATGTTCTCTTTTACCATTGTCTGAATAAACACACCAGGGCATCTGCTCAGCAGCAAATATTTACTTAGATTCCTCAGCTATAGTGCACGTTTTGATCTGCCTCCATTTCAAAGGAGTGGATATAGGGAAGGGAAGTAACATATTTTACTTCAACAGCCAGATTTAAATTACTGTGAATATTTTATTTATATACATCTGTTATCTTTTTTTATCGTGACTTGAATATTTTCCATTTGATGTGTTGGTAAATTAATTAGCTAAGTGAACATTATGACCCTTTAAGCGAGGAATGTGAAGATTGTATATAATAATACCAGTATTATATACTTTTCACATTCCTCGCTTAAAGGGTTTAAAAGCTTTTTAAAATCACAGATATTTGCTGCTCTGTAAACAGACAACCTGGCAGCTTTTCAAGGTGAATTACTAATAGTTAAAGGTATAGTCAGCTATTGCAAACTAAATGTAAGCTAATAACCTTTTTGTCAAATTCAACAAATATCTATCTTTCTCTGTGCGTGTTGAAAATATAATCTGATACTTCTACACAGCCCTGGCTCTGTAAATAGGAACATAAACAAAGTGGCGAACATCGCTCGTATCAACAAAGCCGTAGCACTACACTTTGTTTCACAATGCATTTCGACGTGTGAGGAGCCGCCGCATTATGTTTTAATTTGAGCTCAAACTTACCAAGAATGACTGACCCTGCCTTTAACTCCAACTATTTTAACTATTCAAATGTTTGAGTTAGCAGTTTGGAGTCAACATTTAAAAAAAAAAAATGTATCTGCAGAATTCACATGTGAACAAGATGTTTAAAATAATGTTTGTTCACAGTTTTGGTGAAATTATTGACAAGTAGCATTATTAGTATCATTCTTTCTTCCCTGAACAAGAAGACATGAAAATAAACCATGTAAAAAATATATATATAAAAAATAAATGTCAGCTGGTCATTCTGCTCCCATGGCTATATTAAAGAAAGGTTAAATGGTTGTATAAAGATGAGTGATAAAGGGTAACCTTTTCCTGGGTAAAAGCGGTTAATCACAGTCATTTGACACGGGACCATTACCTCTCTCCCACAGGTCAAAGTGGTGCTGAGAGTCGGCCCCTCCCAATCCGAGGGACCCTCCTTGCCGGCAGTGCTGCGAATCGAACCCACCAAGAAGAGGGTCATTGTGATGGACGTAGTGTCCAACAGCCAGCCCCGGCTCATAGAGGGGCTCAAGACATTCACCTTTGATGCTGCTTACCCACAAGAGTCGAGCCAGGTTGGCTTGGCTGCTGCTGTGCAATGTGCATACATCTAGCTGCAGATACTAACTCAAATGTATTTATATATCCCATAAGGTCTCATGTCCAGCAATGACACCTGCACTGTGTCTCCTCAATAGGACTCAGAAAAACTACCCAAAACCAGGAGGGAGACCCCCTTTTCTATAACAGCATTATGTCTTTTGTTTAATACGTTTTTAAATGTAAAGAAATAGATGGTCAGGGAAATGGACGTCATCTGTATTTACAGTATGTATGTCAAATGTAAAATAACATTGTACAGTAATACAGTATTTATCTTTAAATTATAAATTCAATTGCACATAGTGGTATTTCTCAAGCCAAATCCATTTATGTTGTTGCAATGTGTACCAGACCACATGAATTACAGTTCCCTCTCTTTGATTGGCTAGAAAACCAAACAGTACATATATGCATTACGCCGATTACCTCTCCAAACAACACTCACCGGGCTTGACAGACATAAACAATGCTCATCTCTCCTCCAAGCTCTGCTCTGTGTTTCACTAGATTAGTTATATACGTTTCTACAATATGGATATATGAATCCTAATGGCTGTGTTCTGCTCTGCTTCCCTTGTCCCCCACCCACCCACCCATCCACTCCCGCGACCAGGCTGAGGTGTGTGCGGGGGTCTTGGCTGACGTCATCCGCTGTGTGCTCAGCGGCAGCGATGGCTGTGTTCTGGGGCTAGGGTGTGCTGATGTGGGTGAGTAATCCCCCCACTCTAGGGGACCAGGGTTTAGAGAGAGAGAGAGAGAGAGAGAGAGAGCTTGTTGCTTTGGCAATATTGTCTTGTCATGCCAATAAAGCCTTTCTTTAGTTCAACTGAACTGACGGAGAGACAGAGGCCATGTTCCTTTGTTCTTTCTGACATCATCCTGCCCTTCCTTCTCTTTCCTTGGTTCCACCATCATTCTCTCTATAGTTCTGTAGCGACAGAGAGGTGTTTCCATCTCACTTCCGTCCACCTCCGTCATTCATCTTTCACCTGTTTGCAAATAAAATGCCCATTCATCAATTATCCATGGCCGGTGTTTCTTAAAGCTCTTTCCTGTGAGAGATGTCAACAAGCCGTGAAGAAGACACACAAAAAAATCTATATCGCCTCCCTTCCACCCCCCCCCCCCACCCCCCACCCCCCACCCACCCCACCCCGAGCTCCTGGGTTGCAGTGGGACAAAATGGACTGTAACATGTTGCTATTAGAGAGATGAAACCGTGCACTTAGCATGGCTGGAGGGCTTTAATAGACACGTGGCCCCAGTCAAACACACGCGCGCACGCTCACGTGTGTGTGTGTGTGTGTGTGTGTGTGTGTGTAGACTCGCACGTACGTGCACGTACGCACGCATAAGGACAGAGTCTCCTTGGAGCTATTTCACATGACGCCACTCACAGTAAATCTGATTAAATGAAGGGGGGGGTGCGGGGTGAGGAGGGGAGAGGCAGATATGGACGACATGTGGCCCTATGCCAGGGTTATCAATCTCCCGCTTCAGGATTCCATTCTCCCTGAATGATGGCCATGCGGGTCGGACTTTAATTGGAGCAAACCAATTCTCCTTATCCTCATTCAATTAAGGGATGGGCAAGACATGAGCGGGGAAAATACTAGAGCTGCAGTGGCAGTACTAATAGGGCTAACGTGCACTACATAAGAAGAGATAACACGCAGTTACGCGCAGGAAACCTCATAGGCGCGCACAATGAAACACACACACATACACACACACACAAACACACACGCACGCACACATACATACTGTACAGAGTTTTCACTCCCAGCCTCTGTGATGCTTTTAAGGCCAGTTCACTTACTTGATATGGATTGCATTAAACCGCATATAAAAAGCCTCCTCAAGGCTATAGCCTAGGGTGGAGTGTTAGCCGTCTGACTACCCATTCAGATGTATGCTGTTGTGTGATCTGATTTTCTGGTTTTGATTTGCTGTGCTCCCTTGCGTTGATAAAGCTCACTGAGGAAAATGTTCTCCCTCAAGGCGGTACACAAACACTAATTCCTGTAACCCAAATACAGTTTTATCTCTCAGACTCACACGTTCTTGAACCTACAAATGTTGGTATCAAAGTTTTTTAATTTGGTCGTTGTGTCTTGACTGTCTGCATATGCTGTGTAGAGATGTGGGTTTTACTGTGAAAGTGTGTGTGTCCAGTTGCATTAGTGGGTATGCGTGTCTGTGTGAGGATATTTGCTTTTTGGTGAGTCTGATTTGAGAAATTCTTGTCTTTGAGTCGAAACGAGATTACATTTAATATGTTACAGAAATTGACTTGACTCAAAGGCTTACAAAAAATGATATAAAGTCTATATGCTTGACAATAAATGTTTGTTGTTCTTTAGTATTAGATACTTTTTATAACAATTTGCCATTATAGTGTACAGTTATGAGCTATAACTATGTATCGTAATTGATAATTGCACTGTAATTGGTAGTTGTATTACAGTATATATGTTTCCTTGTTGTTTTGTCTTAGTTTGCTGATATGGACCCAAGGGTCTGCAATAAAGTGGAATTGAATTGATTTGTCTCATCGGATGTACAACAACATGTGTCCAGGCTGCTGGGCCACCATGGCGGGGAGCGACGAGGGCCCTCAGACACTAGGCCTCATGCCCTGTGCCGTCTCCTGGCTGTACAGCGCTGTGGAGCGCCGGAGGGAGAAGACCTGGACGGACATGGCCGTGTCGGTGTCTGCCGTGGAGCTCTGCTACGGTCAGGACGAGACGCTCAGGGACCTGCTGGCCGAGGTAGCTCCCTCAGCAGGCAGTGAGCGGGGCAGCCCCGTGGCTCAGATTAGCCTCCACGATGACCCCATCTATGGAATACAGGTACCAGGGAAAAACTATGTCTAATTCAGTGTGATAATCTTGTTTTTAGATAAAAAATCTAGTTACTGGTGTTTCTAATATAAATGGCTTATCCAGTGACTTAAAATAAGCGCATATTTACTTAAATTATTAGGAAATATTATCAAGTGAATTTCAATTACGGCACTGGCAGCTACATTTGCTTGTTTTAATCTTAAGCAAGCTCATAACTAGTATTTGGTGTATATCTATACAGTATATATACTGTGTGTGTATATATATGCATATATATATTGTAGCATGACATGGCATCATATCATATGTCCTGTCCACCATCTGGTCCTCCCAGCTCTGTAACCACAACAGGGTGAAGGCACCCAATGCAGAGAGGGCGGCCTCCCTCCTGGATGCTGCCATAGCGGCACGTCTCCATGGCAACCAGGCGCGGGGAGGAGCGGCGGGCGGGGCCGCTGCCACGCCCCTCTGCCACAGCTCCGTCATGTTCTTCACTGTCCACGTCCAGCCGCTTCGCACCGACGTCGGCACCCTTGGCAGAGGTGGCTGCCGTCACACAGTTATATCCCAATATATGAATGGTTATATTTAAATTGACTAATTGAAAACCAATCATTATAATTACACTTTTTACCGTGCGGTTTGTAAGTTACTTTTTAAATATGCTTACATACTGTAGTTGAATAGAATCCATCACACCTGAAATATTATTTGTTATTTTCAAAGTGACATATAACCATATTATTTTCTTTGTTCTTTGTCAGTCAAGACATCATAACTGTCTTGTCCTCCACTATTTAATCTTTCCTCCCATCCTGTTCTTTGCCTCCCCCATTCCCCTCCCATTCCCCTCCCATCCTAATGCCTTTTTTAATGTCTACCCCTCTTCCTCTTCCCCCAGTCTCTCGCGGGCCCGTCAAGCTGACCATGATAGACGTTTACAGTAGTGTGAAGGGTCTGGCAGAAGCAAGGAAAGCCAGAGTCGGACGTCCACATTCGGAACTGGGTCCTGTCGTCTTGTCCATACTGAGTGGACACAAAGACATACCGAGCAAGTAAGGATATAGATCAGGCAGGGAATCTGCTGTTTTTAATGGTGTTAGTGAAAACTGGAAATATGTCAACATCTATGTTACTACTGCTATTGCAATATATAAAATTAAACAACATTCGGAAAGCGGGCTTCATAGAAGTTGGACATTAAATGTATTAAGTTAAGTTGATGAAAAGATAACATTTGGTCTGTTGTGCCTGTGTAGCGGCAGTAAGCTGACCATGCTCTTCAAAGCAGCCATGGGTCATATGAATTGTTCCACTACGGTGATTGCCCAGGTGTCTGATAGACCATCACACCACTTGGAGTCTTTATCCACCATCCAGCTAGCTTCTCGCATCTGCAGGACTCACAAGAGGACCAAGGTAGGTCTTTAATTCCACTTGAATCAATCAGTGTCTCCTGTATGTACAGTATATCACAATGTTTTTACTGTCTTTTGTCTTAGAGTGATCGTGTTGTTTTCCACTGAGCCTCAAAGTATTAATTGAATCCTGGAACATACATTGTATTTCCGCTCTAGGCCTAGTGAATACTGTAGAGATACTGTATATACTGTAACATAGGGCTGGTTTCACAGACGTGGGTTAAGCCTGGTCCTATACAATTATCTTTTTTCAATGGAGATCTTCATTGAATTTTAATTGTATTCTCGGACTAGGCTTAACCTCTTCATCTTATTCCCGCAGCAATCAGCGCCATGTTCTCCTTGCGGAAGGAGCCCGAGCAAAGACAGGAACGGGCCGCGGTCTCTGTCCCTGCGATCATATCACTCCACCGGTGCGGTCCATGTTGACGTTCCCAGACTCCGCCTCCGCTGTGACTTCGATGAGCGCTCCAGCAGCGATCAGTCCTGTGACACGGTCATCCACATTGATTCGGAGGGCTCGGCCCAAAAGCCAAAAGCCTACTTAACTCGCATGACGCAGCCTGAATTTGTCCCTATCATCCCCTCACTGCACCCTTGTACGGCCCAGACAGATGATCCAGAGTTCACAGCGCTCCTCAAGGAGCTTTTGAGCATTCCCAGGCCACAAGGAGAAAAGCACATAGACGTGGCCTACGGTGGGAAAGATGACACGCAGAGAGCAGAAACGAAGCCGCTCGGTGATTGTCTTAAATGTGACACATTCGCTGAACTTCAAGAGCGCCTGGGCTGCATCGATTTCACCCAGCTAGGCATGGGTGTAGCCAAGATGGCCTCTAAGGAACCTAATGCAGACTCTGTGTCTGACAAGCCACAATCTCAGAGGGTGACAGCGACGCAAGGGCGCCGACAACCCTCCGCAGCACCACAAACGCTGCTGTCGAACCAGACCCTTGTTGGAGTCAAGCAAGGAGATGGTGCCTTCCCTGGAGACACCTTTCAAAGGGAAGACTCGGGTCTGTATGACTGTGAGGACTGTAGTGCAGCCAGTTCCAGTGAGGAACCACCAAACCAAACTCTTACTCTTAACAGGATTTGTCAAGCAGATCACCGTGATTTACCCGGATCTGCATGTGCAAAGACCCCCGACATCCTCTATCTTGTGAACTGTGAAATGGCCGCTCAGAGCACAGCAACTCCTCATTCACTTGCTCTTGCACCTAAGCTTAGACGAAACCAGGGGGCAGCTGAAGCGGGTGCTCATCGCAAGCCGCAAACAAGAACCTCGCCGGTTGGAAAGAGCTCCCCGATATCTCCGTGCCCCTTCTCTACAGCCACCTCCTCCACCTCCTCTCCTTCCTTGACCACCAGTGTCATGATTGGGGATATCTTGCCTCAGTTCCCTACGGAGGATGCTAAGGAAATGAAGGCCACTATTACAGTTACCTTTCAACAGCCACTGGACCAGACTGGTCAAGATGAGCTGGTGTTCTCCATGGTGGAGGAGG
Organism: Typhlichthys eigenmanni; assembly: GCA_027564635.1. Classification (NCBI taxonomy): domain Eukaryota; kingdom Metazoa; phylum Chordata; class Actinopteri; order Percopsiformes; family Amblyopsidae; genus Typhlichthys; species Typhlichthys eigenmanni. Next base: position 10,008 of record JAODUK010002173.1, read on the forward strand.
TGACCATCAGTGGAACACTGGACAGAGACAGGAAGGGACGCAACGTTATTAGTTTCAAAGATGGCCCTAAATCACAGGTGAACGTTCAAGGCTCCGTCGGCTCTCTGCCAGTCAGAATCATTGGAAATGTCAGTGAAGAATCTGGAGCTACCGGTGAATGTTCTAAAATGGCTGTAAACCCTGCAGAACAGGTCATAGCCAAAGAGGGCTGTGCTCACAAGCACTTCAGAAGGGAAGCAAGGATCTTACCTTCTTTTATAAATCCCACACTTATTCATGAAGAATGTAATGTGGATGTGGAAAGTTCTACTGATGTATTACCATTGTCTGAAGCCCATAAACCTATTGCTAGTTGCCCAGAAAAGGAGAGGGAGAACAGGGGGACTGTGAATGAGTTCTCTAACAGTACATATATGCCACCTTCGTGTCACACGTCTTACGACAAACCTAACAACGATGACACAGCCTGGTATAATGGTGTGACAGAAGTGTGTGTGAAGAGGCAAATAAACACAGATAGGAGTTACCCGAGGGAGAAAGAACATGTTTGTCCCAGTAAAACTCCAAGGGGCTTGCTGGGCGGAGAAATTAGTTGGAGAATTGCCAGGATTACCCCTGAGAGTGTGTCAGCTTCATCTGGCTGCCTAGCAACCGCACCTGATGCCTTTAAAACGGCGAGTCTGCCGAGATGCTGGCACAGGGCCAACAATGGGGACCACGACCACAAATACCCATGGGGGGTGACATCATCCACCCCATGCAGCCCGAGGGTTACCCTGGAGAGGAGGAAGGGTGCACAGCACTCCTCAGCCAACTATGATCTCCAGTTCTCTCCTCCCCGCAAACACAGCTCGGAGAACAGAAAGGACTGTGTTTGCTCAATGAAAAGCGCTAGTGGATCTTTGTACAAAACCTCCAGTTTGAGTGAGAGGCCGAGTTCACCCGTCGAGGACAGCAGCAGGCTTTTCAGTGCCAAGCTAGAGCATCTGTCTTGCAACACAAATTGTCTTGGTAGAACCCCCGTGGAGTTCCAATCTCTGGACAGAGGCAGCAGCTCATCAGTTAACTCCAAAGGGAGCTCTAATGGGAGTTTTGAGGGGAATTGTAAGCGGGGTTCTAAGGGATGTCGTGAGGGAAGCTTCAAGGTAGCTTTTAAGGAAAGCTATGATGATGATTCCACCATTCCAAGGGTCAGCAGGGGCCCAAGGAAGATCCCTGAAGATGTAGACATTGCTGAGCCGGGTCACCAGCTCACTAGCTCTCACAACCACCCAGCCCAGTCTCCAAGGTGTACCCGTTCCAAGCTCTCCGCTGTGGGTAAACTTAAGATGGCAAGTCCCAAAGTCCGTCGGCTGTCGGCCCCGAGCAGCAAGAGCCACAGCTTCTCCCAGAAAGGGCTCCAGCAGCACTCAATCAACCGTAGCGCCAGCCTCTCCCCGGAGGCAAAAGCCCTCAGTCCAGAGCAATCTCCCTCCTATCTCTCCTCTTCCCCTCCTTGGTCCTTGCACTCCGCCAGCCGAACGTCCAGCCAGAGTTCAAACTGCCCGAGCACCAAATCCCTCATCCAGGGGGTGTTCAACGGTCGCTTCTCTGATCTCATGAATGACAGGGACGCCAGCCCCTCTGCCAGGGGACCGGACAAAACCTGCACGGCTCTGGCGGCGGCGGCGGTGGTGGACGCGCACCAGACAGTGCCGTCGCCCTACAGCCGGGTGACGGCGCCGAGGGCGCCCAGTCACATGAGCGGCTACGGCAGCGACGCCACCAGCGTTCTGAGCGGGGAGCTGCCCCCGGCCATGGGGAAGACCGCGCTGCTCTTCCCTAACCGGGGCAGCGTGGGGGGCAGCGTGGTGGGCAGTGTGGGGAGCAGCGGCTACGAGAGCATGGTGAGGGACAGCGAGGCCACGGGCAGCAGCAGCGCCTCCACCAGGGATTCGGTCAGCGACAGGAGCTCGTCTCTCATCAGCTTGGCGCACAGCAGCCATACGTCCAGGAGGAGAGGCAACGCAGGTACTGACGTTTACTGAGAGGCTTTTACTGTTGCCTTAAAATGCAGGCAGTTGGAGACCGACCAGGCACCATGTTGGAATACCAGAGTGGTGTGCGTGTGTGTGTGTGTGTGTGCGTGTGTGTGTGTGTGTGTGTGTGCAGGGTGGTGAGAATATGAAATAAAAACTACAGTAATGCTGAACGACCATAGACACTATGATACGATGGAAAATAATTATTTTTGGACAGAAACAATTTCTTCTCAATTGGGTTTGACACAGTTTTATTGGTCGAATCTTACATTTACATTTCACATTTATAGCATTTAGCAGACACTATCATCCAAAGTGGCTTTCATTTGTAAAAGGTTGAGGTCATACACCAGTTACCAGTTATAACCATAAGCAAACAACATTCTGTTGAACGTCATCATGAGTAACTTAGCTACAGCATACGTTTTACAACATACATTAATAATAATATAATGTGCTGATGTAAAACAGGAGAGAAGAGGAGACATTTATTTTTTATTTTTGTTTATGCATTTTATTTTTTATTTCACCTTATTTATATTATAAAAAAAATGTTTAATATAGGTTAATACCAGAATGTCATGCCTATTAGACATAAAGAGCCAATGTTACTAACAATGATAGATAAGTCTAATAATAAGATGTATTACAAGACGTTTGACGACTGAATACATTTGACATTGAAATACTGTAGGTAGCATTAATCCTCGTTGACATGGCACCAATCTTGTGTTCTCTTGTTGCTGGATCTTTGCCAGGTAAACCATTACAATTTCCTTCTGACAGAAGTGAGGTGGGACTTTTATAGTCTGTTGTAAATGTTATCAGACTGACAGCATTCAAACAGCACCCCCAGAAAGTGAAGAATAAAAAGTGCATTTAGCCTTTAACAATTACAGCATATTCTCAGTTTTCACCTTCATACTTTGTCTCATTGAATATGAGAAAGTATCATAATTAGATAGAATTAGTCATTTCACTTTGACTATGTATTCATATATATACACATTTGATTCATAGTCTAATGAAAAAAACATACTGTATTATGCAAATAAGGATTTATTTTATTTTATTATTTGTACAGTTTTATTTCCTACAGATGACTTTTTTTCAGGTTTTCTGCTTCATTTGATTGACAGGTGAGCACGAGACAGACAGGTGGAGAGACAGTCTTGAATTTACAACATGTCTTCCTTGCCTCCCTGCCCTCTCTGCATCCGCCTCCTACACCTGTAGGCTCCCAGCCACGGCGTCTGCCCTGCGGCACGCCCTCGTCTGTCAGACGTTCGGTTAGTGGTCCGCGGGCTCGCTGGGTGGACGGGGGCATCCCGGAGTCCTACCAAATTACGGTCTATGAGATCGACGATGTGGAGCGGATGCAGAGACGAGCAGGAGCTAGCAAGAAGGTGAAGGGTTTTTTTTAAGTTATTAATTGATATGTGAAAGCTAAAGTTCAACTTTTTGTTAGGCGTTGAACATATTTGCCACATTAATATGTTTCATTGAGCTAGTACGCCTTTATGAATGATTTTTTATTAAGTTTCACAAAGAATAATACATGTCAAGCATCAATTAAATATGCAACATGTTTTGTGGGGCTTTGCTCAATTTTTAAGCTTTATTGAGACTAATGATGCATTTGAAAACAACATTCAGACTACTGTGAATAGTTATATAGGAAAATAGAAATGGTCCATCTCAAGTGCCAAGAAAAGAAGAATTGGGGTTTTGATAATGTAGTAGAGGGGTGTACCTTTAAATGAGAGATTAATGGTGATAATTTACTTGGTGAATAGTTAGCTACTCGTATACTTTAAGTTCAGATAACTACTACTGAGATGAGATGTTTTTGAGAAAACTTCAGCCATTACTGAGAATTGATCGTTGCAATCAGGAAAAGAACATTGGAATACTCTCTAATGCCATATTCTTCACAGAATCGGTGTCTAGAATAATATTCTTGGAGAAATAAAATAATTTATATTTCTTTCTCTTTTTTTGTATTGTGTTTACAAGCACCTTTTTAGTATTAAATCATTACCCAAAATAAAAGGTTAACACTGGGGATAATGGCACGATCCAATTTTTTCAGTCTCGATAAAAGTACCTGCACTTTGGGTGTCGGGCGATACTGAGTACCAAACTGATTCCAGTGTTAAATTAACATACATTCCTCACTGTGACTGAGGAAGAGACTGGGAATCATGTTTTGTGTAAGGAAGCATCAGGCTTGAACATTGCTTTCCTAACTATGTAAAACTTAATGTAACATGGGCTATATATGAATATAAGGAAATATTACAATGATGTAATTGATGTATGCATTAGTTTGAGTGGTTTAGTTTAAGTTAAATTGCACAGTAAATGACAGATAATCTCTATTTTAGGACTTTTTTTTTTAGAAAACCTGCTGCTGATAGTGTTGCCTGGGTAGGTTAGACATTATTGTTGTTTATGCTTCACAGTAGACCTACACGTGTAAATTAATTGAATTGGATCAGCGCCATAGATCGGTTACAACTGTCCAATTGTCATCAATACAGATCCCGCTATTTAAGTCAGTATCGGTCCAAATTCTGATCTCAGTATTGGATCGGTGCCATCCTAACGCACAGGGTTAGGTAGGTTACTTTTTTAATGTAATCCATTAAAGTTACTAGTTACCAGACTAAAATTACAATCAGTAACATCATTTTTGGATTATCTAAATTTTGTAACATAATATGATTACTTTTCATTACTTTTATATTACTTCATGCCTAAACATTGTTCTTTGAAATACCATCCAAAGCAATTTACAAAGCACCAAATATTTCCATTTTCATGACAAGATTAAAGTATGACTTCATTTCAATTATTTATTGACGTTAAAGAAAGGTTAGTAAGAGAACAGCCAATTGTTTTATGCATTTTTCTTCTGCAAACTTCTATAAGTAATCATACTTTTATTTTAATACCTGTAATCTGATTACACTATGTAATTGTAATGGATTACAATTACAGTTTTTTTTTATAAGTTACAAGATATCTTCTTTAAAGTGTTTTGAAGCTTGAATAATCTGTGCAAATTCAATGACCTCAGATCAGAGGCATTTTGGCCTGCATGATTTGTATTCACACGAGGAGAGGTGGAAATGTCTCATTTTCTGCGATGGGAAAAAAAAACGGATTGGGTCCTTGCATTTTTTCAGGGGCTCACCAATAGGACAGTAAAACACTGATTCACGTTTGGAACTGGATTATCGATCAACTGTTTATGAAAGTGTGCCACTCAATGAGAGTGTAACGTTAGAGACATTTATATGGCAAGGGCGTCATGTTTGTTAACTAACCTCAAAAGTCAGAAGCTTTAATCCACGGTAAATGCACTCCTCTTTTCATTATTTTACAATCAGCTCATCCTAACGCTAAAAACTGTTTGCACAGGGCCCAGGGTGCTTCAACGCCAAGCTAATGTTCTTGGAACATCGTCAACAGAGGATCTCCGAGGTCCGCGCCAAGTACTACAACCTGAAAAGAGAACTAGAACAGGCCAAGCAGAACCTCATGCTGGAACCTGGAAAATGGAACCAAGACTGTGAGTCACCATTGACTCCATTCATACTAAACAATCACTATTTCAATATAATTATTTCTTACATTAATAAACACTTAAAGGGGAAATGCTGAGTCACAGTTATCACATGCATATTGTTCACTTGTTTTGATACAAGTTCCCTAAAGTTTTCCACAAATATAGTGCTTTTTGGGAGTCAGTAGGTGTAGCATCAGGCAATTAAAACGTTGCTGGTTCGGACCCTTGCCGAAGTGTCAAAGTGTCCCTGAGCAAGACACATAAAGGCAGGGTTAGTTATTCTCGAGAACGCTTGCTAACTTCGAGCTCAAATCAACACAATATCCCTCTGCATCTCTGCCCCACACATTGAAATGCATTTTAAAGCTAAACGTAGTACTACGGCTTTTTTGTTGCCACTTTGTTTATGTGCCTGTTTAAGAAGCCAGGGTTGTGTAGAAGTGCCAGATTATTTTTTACACACCAGAGAGAACAGTAAACTAGCTAAATTTGATGAAATATTTGATGAATTTGACAAAAAGTCTATTATCTTACAATTAGCTTTCAATAGCTGACTATACCTTTAACTCTAACCGCTCCTGGTGGTTGGATTTGCATTGCATGTCTAACACCATCATTGGTGTATGAATGTGTGTGAATGAGTAAATGTGTATCTGTATAGTGCTTAGAGTGGCCTGTATGTTAAAGGTATAGTCAGCTATTGCAAGTTAATACACTTTTTGTCATGGCAGACCAAGCGTTACATGTAGTTAAGTGTAACTCCACCCTAAAATGTGTTTAATTTTAGCTGTAAACAAAGTAATAAGGTTGATCTGTGATGAGACACATCAATGCTGGTGTTAATATTGACAAAATTCCTGTTTTTATAAAAAACTGCATTTTATCTGCTGAAAGCAGAACTGCAAGTCATATCCGTAAAAAATCACACCAGGAAATGGCTGGTTTTTATCGGTACACTTAGTACGCTCATATGTCATCAAATTCTAATGTTAATGTTAATGGTGATCCCCCTCTCAGCCCCTCCCCTTACTCAGCTCCTTGATGCATTTTTCAAAGTTGTAGTGGGTGGAGTCAAGCTCAGAGCTGGTGCATTTACACATGTACTGTGTGTATACACTTATGTGTAGACTGATTGATTCTTGCTGAATGACACAATGAATGTATCTTGCTTACTGAATTCTATGATAAATTGTAAAATATAGTGTACAGTTCTAAACTGTAGAATTGTTGTATTGTTGTCTCTCTGTTGTTTTTGTTTGCTGATATGGACCCAATTAAATTCCGCTTTATTGTCCCTATAGACCATAGGGGCAATAAAGTGGAATTTAATTGAATTGTCAAATTCCCCAAATATCTCCTCAAAGCACCGCCGCTTGGCTTTTGTATGTGTTTCTATGTGTGGGGCAGAGCTTCTGAGGGAGTTTGTTTTGATTTGAGCTCAAAGTTTCTCCAGAAGCAAGCGTTCTCCAGAATGACTAACCCTGTCTTTAAGATAAATGCAGTCGTTATACCATTTAGTTAATTTCTATTTTGTTGGTCCACAGTTGACCTGTGGCAGACGTTTGAGGTGGACTCTCTGGAGCACCTAGAGGCCCTGGAGAGTATTACAACCCGGCTGGAGAGCAAACTGAACCTGTGCAAGGCTAACGTCATGATGGTCACATGCTTCGATGTCTCGTCCAAGAAGAGACGGCAGAAGAAACGCCGCCGAGCAGCATCAGGGCAGCTGCGGTTTCTGGGAATCTGAGTTTACTGATAGTCAGAGTGGAATTGGTTAAGGGAAAATGAAGACAGGATTTCTAGCAGCCTAACCTATTATTTGGTTATATTATATATATTTAATTTTTTAAATAATGTTATCAAATACCTTTAAACTACCTATTTAATAATTCAATTGAAACACAGACATTTGATTAATGCTCTACTCAACACCTTAAATTACAGTCTGGGTTAAATTTTGATGGACTAATTGGTCAACTGTAACTGTATTTCCTGGTTTACTAATTGATTTGCTAATTGATATCTAATCAGAAATACTGGGGAAATAGTGATACATTGAAGCTTTGGGGGAAACAAGTTGTTATTATTTGATTATTTCAGTATTTATATATACTTTAAAGGAGAGGTTTAGCCTCTTGGCACTTACTTCCCCAAGGGTATTGCAAAAAGTGTCACCATATTATGGCCATATTTTCTAAAGTGATGCGTTTTTGGTGCTAACAATTTTGCTTTGGTGCTAAAAACTTTGCTTTGGCTATTTTGAAGTTTGCATTTAAGTATGTGTATATTTGTATATAGGTCCTATGTTACTAACAAAACACATAATCTTCTACCTTTGCTGGGTGTTGAGGCATCTTGAAAAGGTTGAACCCCATTTTGTTAATTAATTACAAGATTTTTTTAGACATTTGGCTGGCATTTGAAATGCCACTTCAAATCATTAGGAGTCAAAGCCATTTTTGGAATTTAGAAATTAAATTTAGTTACACTAATATAGATAATCATTAGGATTGGCCTATGCCACCGTGTAGTAAACACTATGTTCAATGTAGCTGTAGCCAAATGGAGGTCTTACTGTAATCCTGACAGCAGAATGACCCAGCTGTGTTTTCAATGTGAACAACATGAAGTCATCCTTTCTAAAAAGCCTCCAAGCTCTGAGCCAAGAAGAGAATTATGCAGTGATGCATAGTAATCAATACACACAGTTCTGTCCATGAATTAAAGTAGGTAATATAGAGGACAGACTCATCCACATGCACGCGCGCGAGCACAATGCACTGGCTGTTTCTATAATGGATCCCCTTCATTGGCATGTTGTACGTCACTCTAACACGCTCCTCCATAATGTGTTTTCACAGACATCAACCTACATCCTAACTTGCAAAAATAAATATCATCAAGCCAAAGTCAAGGGATGAATTTCTTTGTGTGTGTGTGTGCGTGTGTGCGTGCATGTGTACTTATGTGCGTGTGTCTGTAATAAATAATACAGGTGTTTTGGAGAGGCCTTGCTTGTTTAGCCATAATGCTATAGCAGCCTATAAATGCTGACTAATTAGGCTATACACACAAACTGACTCATTATACACAAACACTAAGAACTAGACAGAAATAGAGACATTTACTACCAGTGTTGGGCAAGTTACTAAGGAATAGGTATTCTTTCAAAAAGTTATAATATTACTTTATTTATTACTGGGTATGAAAATGTATTAGTTACGTTACTCGTTATATTACTATATTATTTTTACAATCACTACCCTGACTCGCACCTTTCTTCTTTGTGCCTGGACTCATTAAGTCCCACATTAGGTCACAGTTCACTAGCCTACTCGTTTTAGTGTGTTGTCTGTCCAAAGTCTATATACAGGCAGGGAAAGCAGCCTATAAATAGAGGTCTGCACATCTCTGCAACAACAGGCAGGAGGACTGACACATTTGCTGAAGGAATTGCCAAATAAAATGCAGAGCACAGCACAAAGTTTATTTACAAGCTCATGTCAAATTAACTATCTACCATTTATGTTGGATGAATAAATACACCCAGTGCCATATTACTATATATGTGACGCTGAATACAGTCATGCGACGGCGTCATGACAACAGTAACCAGGATGTCGTTTTCAGTCGCGACTAACAACACGCAGACATCCACCTTCTTGTTCGTTAGCAATTTTATTTTACAATGGAGATATATAATATAGATTGTCTTGATCGCGTAAATTTTGGCGAGTATAATGTCAACAGTGAACAAAGACGTGCGTTAGAGTCATCATTTGTTCAAATACAGAATAATTATAAATTCTCCTCCGTAATGTTTTGGGGTAAGATAGTCGGTCACAAGGCCGACTATCTTATCGCGATGGGGAAGGGTCAAGATCAGTGGGACATACAGTTTTTGTACAGGTAAGATATTGCCTGTATGTGAGTGCTTATTCAAGCGTGGTGTAATTACACAGCACATTTAAAGTTTTTCGAAGTCACTTTTGTACATTTTTTTTTTATATCTTCGACATTTCCAAAACATTGAGAACAGTTCTCCAATCAATTCCCACAAACAGCACCACGCACTGGCAAAAGCCTGCAACACAATCTTTAGTCTCAAAAGTAAATAGTTATTGTCAATGAACATAGCATTATCATAATCCTTGTGCCATTGTTTACAAACAATAATTTGCCATGTTTTCAACCTAAGTATAAAAAGCTACAAAAAAAGTAATGTAATAGAATAGAATATGCGCAGCCATTTTGCAGAAAATGATTTATGCAATTAACTAATGCCTAGATGTTTTGGGGAATACGACTATATTCAATTCATTGTACAACGTTGTATTTAACATGATAGCCTAATCAATGTAAGAAACACCAGGCAATATACTAATTTGAATGAATATGCCATTTAAGAATTTGCAGTTTGTTCAAAAGAATGCAAAACTACTGTTATGATGTGTACATTCATGATGTGTGAATGCTAAAAAGTAATTTCAATTCTGATCAGATAAATGTACCAGCTGTAGACAGCTGTAATCTCTTTAATTACTTATTTATCTTGATGCTTGAAAATGTCCACTTGTTTTCTTGTTTACCACTGTTCAGCAACAACGCCATGGATTGGTACCTGCTTCCTCCATCAACAGCGTTGTTGTCTGAGAAAGTGTCAAAGGTTGCAAAAGGCATATTCACAGGAGACCCCTCATGCATTTATAAAGCAGAGGGGAATACGGTAAGGTACTACAAATGCAACATTTAACCTGTGGTCTTTCACCAGACTAGAGGAGTGTTCGGGAATGAGTGTTCCCATTTACATGGCTGTGTAGAAACACCAGATTATTTTATCAGCCCGGCCCCCCTCCAATAATAAAGAAGGTATTTTATCGATAAAGTATCCTGCTTGCAGGATACTTTAACTGAGGAAGACAGGCTGGCAGTTATAGTTAATCAGATCAACACTGAAGCAGCAGTCGTCCCGCGAGGTGCTTATCTGAAGCGAACCAATGGCCAAATCCAAGTCAATCCAAGCTTCAAGGGTAAGAGTGGGCTATATTTCTGTACCATGACGTTTGTACGTGCATGTGATACTAAAGGTGTTATTAAACCGCACTGTGTTTAACACCACATTATGCACTCGCTGCCTCTGTGTATTCCCAGGTCTCTCTTACGCAGAGGCAGTGACGCTGGATAACTTTTATCACTTTTGTGAGTCAGCAAAAAAGAAGTCAATGCTGGAGATGTCTTTATTGAACCCAACTATTGACTTCATGGACGCACTGACAGACGACAAATGTAAGTCAAACAAGCTTCGCCTACACTACCTTGACAGCAACCGAAATGGACCGCCCATACAGAATATGTGTTGGGAATATACAGTAAACCAAATGATGCTTTGCATCCAGAGGAGAGAAATTGTCTGCACTTTGAGCCCTGATATAATGCATTTTACATTGTGTTCCTTTAAATTAACTTCAGTGTGCTGAACTGAACCATGGCAGGAGATTGGTTTTTGATCAGACAATGCTATCTATCAGCATGGCTGATAAAAATAAAGTAATTTTTTGTGTTTTTGAGTATAAAACTATAGCTCAGTAAATGTTGAAAAATGGTGTGTCTACCACATGTTTTAAGTTTGGGAAACTGAGTGGATCTGTCTGTGGATGTTTCTTCACATAACATCTCAAGGAGCATGCCAAAACCAGGCAAAATCTGTTTTCTATAATACTTCTATTAAATTGTAATTTGAAACATGACCATTATTTAATCATGTAATCGTTACATATGTGCTATTCATGGATCATTTCATATGACTTCAATGACAGTTTTATATCCAAAAATTGGGCGAAGGTCGTGGATTTCTATTTGCTGTTTGTTCCACGGTTAGAGAGGAACAACTATGATTGTGTATACTATTACAGTGCCCTCTAACGCCTGTTTTTCTCTTGTCTTTAGACCTGTGGAGCAATACGATTGAAAGCAGCAATGCAGTTGTGATCCGCAGCTTGGTGTGGCTCGGCCTGACATTTTTCCATGTGCCCAATACCCCACTGCATGGATATGTGTACATGGGCGATGGACGCATGAATCTGTACCATCCCTTCATGATATAGGGAACAATAAAAATAACGTCCATTAAGCAAGACAAGCACTATCATTTATCTTATCACATCAAGATCCCTTCTATATTCTAGAGCAGTGGTTTTCAAAGTTGGGCAAGGGGGTCATGGCAAATTGGAGAAATTATGAGAGAGAACTAAAAAAATGCAAAAATAAATACATTTAAACATTTATTTATAATTTTAAATGATTCTAGATAAGTATTTATTATAAAACCAAATTCAGAAAAATATACAGCATACCTTATTTACCATGGCCCTTTCTTATTGCCTGACAGGAAAAATAAAATAAATCACAAACTCAGTGTTGATCTGGCAACTGTATGTGCTCATGTTGTTAACTGAAACATTACATATACACTTTTTAGAAAAGAAAAACAAAAAAGATGTGTTCTTCAGAAATGAACGACCTCAGCATAATGAGATCAACACAGGATTAACTACATGTAGGCCTATTACAGTTTTTCCAAATGTGTTACACTGACATTCAACAAAGCATTCAATGCTGCCATATTCCTTATATGCCACAAGATGGCGACATTAGTTGAAAGGTGAAAATATACATTTTGCAATGAGGCGAGAAATGCCCGGATTAGATCGTAAACAACTATGGAACCGCAGAGAGCATCCCTGACGTCAAATGATAGATCGAGGACTATGTTGTGTCCATGGACATCATAAATACACATACAGGTAAATGAACATGTTCGTGTCGAGGCGATGATGATGAGCTGTCAACTGGGGAACTAAAGACATTATTCTGAAAAGTGAGTATCTGTATAGACTTCGTTTTTACGTTAACCTATAAGTTACGTGATGCTGATGGTTGGTGGTACGCTATAAACACGTTATGAATATCACAGTCACATTTCAGGGTTATAATCTAATAGGCATAGCCTACTGAATATTTAATAGTTGTTATAAGGGTTATTAAAATACAGGTTAGGCCTACTGATGGTCGAAATTGTACAGTAATACATCTGCTTGAGAGGTAGACTGCTGTGGTAACAAACTATGCGTCCCAGCTGTGCATGTTCATGGTGTTATTGTGGCGTGTCAACATTCAGCATTCATGAACACACACACACACGCAAGAAATGTCTTTCTCATTTGAAGATATTATTGATTTTACATAGCTAGGCCCCAATTAAAGTATGCATTATTACAGACCTGTGGTAATTCTGAACATTAATAACACACTGCAGGCTTATTAATTATTTTAGTATAGTTGGTCAGAATATTCTGACCAGTGACCAGCACCTCATACGCAGTGTTAACATTAATTTAACATCATGTGCAGAGTAATAGTCGTACACTTTACACAGTTCTTGCAATGTACCGTGTAGAAGCCTCCACACGTGACATGCTACTAGACTGGAGATTCAATACTGACATTTTGCATATGCCCTCTGGGCAATCATGCTGCTTCAAGGTTTCATGAGGTGTATGATTTGAGAAACGTAAAAACAGACTTCTTATTTGTCCAACTGTATAGTATGGTCGTCAGTTAGGATAATTTTCTCTGGAGGTTAAAATACTATAATAGCAGGCCTAATAATATTTCATTCATAATAATGAATTATATTTAAGTAACATCAGGAAGCTCAAACACACTAGAGTGCAGAAGTGACTAATCTTTTGCAGCACTGATTTCACCCACAAGGGAAATTCCAGACACTATTCGAGGAATATCTCTTTAAGTAATTACAATTACAAACGTAAGTTTTTTTTTAAAGCATGTCTCTTTATGGGGCGTTTGTTTTTGTAGGAAAAGTGGAACCACCCTGACTCATATGTTCTCCATATCAATGATATATTTTTCTGGGTAGTCTCTCACACCTAGATATAGGACAGGAGCTACTGCAATGTGATTGTAAGGGAATGGATGGACAATTACGTATATCTCACAACAATGGGCAGTATTTTTATGGTCCATTGCACTTTTGTACCATGACACCAAAACATAGCACTAACATCAAGAAATGTATTTGAATCAGGTGTTGCATGTGTACACCAATGCCATGTAATACCTCTTTAGAATATACTCTTTAATGCATGTTGAAAATGTCCATAATGTAAAATACCCATTCTTAGTTCCCTCATGCGTCACACAGTAGTAGTTGTTAAGCTCTTTTAAACCCGGGAGATACTTGAAGCACTGAAGCACTCTGTCATGTCTGAAAGGGCAGCCATGCTTTAGACACAAAGGCAAGTCTTTCAGTCTGGAATTAACTCCCATTTGGCCTTCTTATCTCAGTTTGTGGAAATCCTTTCTTCTTTTCTGAAACATGGCTGTTTCTAACAGGCTGCAGGGGAAAAAGAACGTATACGAAGAAAAGGACTTTAGGAAACTACAAAGAGTATATGCAACAGGTTGAGAGCCTCATATCCCAAAATCCTCTACTGTTGCGGACCACACTGGATACACAACATCTCTGTACTCTAGTCCACTGTAGGATTAAGTCTCTTATTACCTCTTCAAGAGTGGTCACAACCCTAAAACACAGACATTCCAGAGCTCGGGGGTGGGGGGCTGCCATCCACCGTCTATACTGAGCAGCATTGCTTGAAGGAGATTGCTCCAAGCTGTTTCTTTCTACCGGGAGCTTCGTTTACAAGTGTCCACTTCTAAGGAGCCTGTTACGGCCCTCTGACGACCGCCAAGGTGACAGAGGCCATGGGTAACAAGAGCACTGGCCCCCTCAAAGGTCTCGATGCTGGGACTCCTCAGAAGGAAGAGGGGTCACTTGGTGTTGGTGGTCCAGGTAAAGCATCTCATACTTTATTCACTGTCACTGTCATCCGTTTAACCAGGTGAGAGAGCTCTGGTTTTGTTGTGTCATCTCGCACTATGGAATGTTTCAGTGTAATAAACAGTATATAAATATATACACACACACACACACACACACGCACACACACACACACACACACACACACACAATTACTATTACTAATAATGAATTACTACTAATTTGCATTAGTCTGTCATTCTGCGTAAAACCAAAAAGTGCAATTTTCTATTTGTACATAGATGAAGATTAAGCCAAAAATGTAGGATCTCTCCAGTATGGCGTTTAGCTGTGTGTATTTGCTGTTGTTTTTTCTCTAGGTGGGACCAGTGAAGGGTCTCCGGGCCCCAGCCGAGAGTTATTGTCATCCCTGCAGTCCCTGGGAGAAGAGAGCGACTACACACTGCTCCCACAGTCTCTACACCAGGTGTGTGTGTGTGTGTGTGTGAAATACATTGGCTAAAGACGGTCCTGTATGAATTATATACTGTATACAGGACAAGACAGGCAGTTCTAGCCATACAGTTAGCATGCTACGTCACACATGTAAACACATTCATATAAGCTGTGTCATGGTCAGTGTCTCTCAAATACAGTAGGTAAACCACTTTGACACGGAGGTCCATATATGGTCATACTGTATTTAAAAGAACGCCTTACATATTGTTGGATGAAAAAAATCTTTGTCTTTGAATATGCAAGAGGTTGGTGCAATTTGGTTTTCCTGAAATTGTTTGAGGGAAATTGCAATGTAATGTAATGTTGACATTCCTCAGGATGTTAAGGCAGTTTTTCTTGTGCAAAGAGGGCATGCAAAGACATTGTTGTTGCATTTTGCAGGCAAATATATTGAAGTTGTTAGTGTTCCCATCAATTACTTCTATCAATATTAGATATTCTATTGACGAATTTATTGAATTCAATTAAATTGACATTTCAGTACAAAGAACTCAATTGCACATAATCAATGACAATTTAACATTTCTTGTAAATACCATACTTTAACTGTATAATAAAAATATGCAGGTTCATGTAATTTACAAAGTACAGAAGGATGGGTGAAAAACATTGATATGATAATAATAATATGAATAAAAACTCTTATTTTGTATGCAGTTGATAATAGATCAAATTCTGTTGTTCAGACCTTGCTGAATCCCCCCTGACAAGTTTATTTCTGAAGTGGTTTTGCTCTCAACTGCTTGTGTAATCATCTGAAATACAGATGTTCAGCAACCTTCTAACCTTCCACTTGAGATGTTTCTGTCATTGGATAGATAGATAGAACTCAAACAGTTGTTAACACAGTCCAGAATCCTTATCTCCTTATTTTCAGATCTGATGATTTTGTGTATAAAAAAGAGAAAAGATTAAAAAAAGACTGTTGTCTCTTCATTTACCAAAGTAGCCCATGGCCAATGACAGTCAAAGCATACTTCAGACCACACCACAATAGAGATGTATGTTAGTGTCTTTCTGACTTTAGCTTTGGAAAACTCAATTGCGCACCACCATCACCATGTACTAAGCCATGCATGGAATATGAACCCAGTGGCGTAATACCCTGTTAGAGTCGAGACAGGCTCCCTAATCTGGGTTGTAAGTGGCTGCACGTGACTTCATATAGGGCATATAAATGTCTCCCTAGCCTTCATGTGACTTTCCTTCCTGAGAGGATTTCTCAAACAAAGTTATCTTTGCTTGAGCAGATTCATTTGTTTCTTTCTCCAATAACAGGCCACTCTCGGACTTTGCCCTTTGTTTTCAGTTGTAGATTACCTCTAGGTCATTCTATGTTTACATTCATTATTTTACTGACAAACACAAAAGGACGTTGTATCTGTAAATCAGTGCGAATCACTGTCTGTCCTACCAGGTTGCAGAGGCCTACTCGCTCAAAGAAGATTGTATCCTTTCAAGAACTGCACAACATTTCCTCTGGCATGTCTGTGATGACACTTCTTATTTTATTTGTGATTTGCAATGTTCCGTGATCATTGTTGTGTTCTGTCTGTGCTGGTTCTACAGCTGGGCATTCCTCTGGTAGAGGTTTTATGAGAGGAGGTTTCCATTTTGTGTCCTTGAACATATCACACCTCTTTTATCAGTGTTTTAGCTTTTTGCCCTGTCTTGTATATTTCTCTCCCTGTTAAATCTATCTGTCTAACTCTTCATAACCACATTTATGTGTATCTGCACATCCTATTATGACAGGACAGGACAGGACAGTCCATCATTTTTGTCCATGAAGCCCCTTGTGGTTGGAACATGTATTACAGGTTGTGTTTCTCCGCCTTGGCTGAGAACCCAATGGGCTTGTGGTAGTTTCTTCTTGCTCGGCTTCGCTGGGTGTTCTGTTGCTGTGCCAGCTTACACTGTTGCCTTGGCAACTGTCCTGCGACAGTGAAGACAACGTGTGCATGTGTGTGCATGACTGAGTGAGATTGAAGGATTGGTTGGAAAGAGTCAAAGATCTTAAAGTGGTAGAGGATGATAAGACACAATAGAACAGAGTGAGGGAAATGTGAAATGGTTTTCAGACATATGGGGGCGTTTGGGAATTTAAAGCACTTTTGCCTAACTTCAGTGGGTGGAGATTTTACTTTACATTCTTAAGTACAATTATTATTTCTATTTCTTCAGCAGTTAGCAAAAATAAAACACAATAAAAAAAAAATATGAGTTGTTTTATTACATACAACAAAACAAAAACAAAATAAATAGACAGAGAGAGAAATGTATGGTGGTTTTGAAAATATTCTTTATCTGAATTTATGGCAGCAACATCCCATTTCCTGTAAGAAACTATTCACAATCTGGCAGTTTCAGCAAAACATTTTAGCCTAAGCAGTTTTGCAATGAATTTGCCTGGAGATGCTTATTACTGTAAGATGGTAGCATTGTTGCAGATCCTTCTGTTTTTAGATGCAGGTATATTTTTACAGGGTGATTGTGTTACTTCCTGTGTGTTATTGTTCATGATGCCTACATATAGTTCCTGTCTTGTTTCTCAGCATGTTTCAGTTGACAGGGCTTGTGCCTTGCTTAGGGGTTGACAAGACGTGAAGGGTTTTACACCTATAGCTTTCTCATAATGGAACCATTTGCTTGGTCATAATTTGTGTCTGCTGTGTGTTAACATTTGTGATGATGTGTTTAACCGTTAACCTTTTAAACATTTTCATTTCCTATTCTTAGTGGTGCACAGCAACTCTTGAATCATTGATAAACATACATGTTGAAACAGCATATTTCAACACTGCAGTGTTAAAAAATTAGCTTTTGATTCGTGCAAATTCATTAAAATCGCAAAGATTACAAGCTAAATGTTTTTTTGTTTTTTTTGTGCAATTGTTTCATTATCAGTGGATGTGTTTCTACATGTTACTGTCCTTAACTGCAGTCATAACCAGACCAGTGGGCAATTCAGTTCCTACAGCTGGAGAAGCTTTACCACGAACGCTTGTTGTCCAACCTTGCTGCCATTCAGGAGAAGTGGGGTAATACATTTATATTCATCTGTGACTACCATACACAATATTCCAAAAAGTCTGATTGTAGGAAAAATTGTAAGAGCATTTGCTTACTTAGTGAGATAAAGTGCAGGTGTTTCTTCTGTGAAGCCCTTAAAGGCCCAGGCATACTTTCCGCGTCTGCGGAGGTCTGCGTACTGTGAGCGTGACGTAAATATTGTCACACGTACTGTCAGCGCACCTACAAAATGTTCTGTCCGCGCGGACATGTGCGCATTGACTGGGCCTTAACACACGCTAACATATAGCTAATGTACTGTGTGTGTGTGTGTGTGTGTGTGTGTGTGTGTGTGTGCGCGTGCGTGTGCGTGCGTGTGTGTGTGTGTGCATGCGTGCGTGCGCTGGATGTGTTCTCAGAGGGCCAGTGGCAGGAGAGAACGAGCGAGACTGACAGCGTCAGTCAAGAACACTTTGCAAGCCTCAGCCAAATCTGCAAGACACACCACAGGTAATCTAGAATGGAGGTGGTATCATTGATCTATTATAAAATATCTATTATCAAATATATCACACAGGGCATGCAATAAGATCATCTGGTTTTAATCAAATGTTTTTCCCAGGCCTTTGCTCGAGTTAACAGAGTAGACACAGGTAGACAGGTTTTGGTCTCGGACAATTCTCGACTCCTGTCAACTGCGTCCGGCAGAAACATTTTAGCTAACGCAGAGTCCAGTGCAACTTTGCCATTTTTACCATAATGAACTGCTAACATTGTTTCCTGACCATTGGAATACTGCACCTAGCCAAACAATCGATTATGTACTAACAATACATCTGTATTGTGCATTGTTATGGAAATGAACCAAAAAATACAGCCGGATCAGTTGTCTAGCTCCGTCCATGTCTTGTCTCCCTTGGCATGTTTAGATATATGATGTAGGCAGCGTTCAGCTGCAAACCACATGCCAGCCCCCACTTTCAGGGCTTTAAATGCAGAAACACCAGCCGTGACCATATGACCTTCAACACTCTCTCTCTCTCTCTCTCTGTATATCTGCCTCAACTCCTTTTCATGTACTTTCTTTTTTTGTTTCAATCCCTTCATCTGGACATTAGGCCATCCATCAAGATACAAAAGGTAAGCTGCACCTTGTGGTAGACCAGCAATAACATTGTCCATTTTGAACGCAGGTAATTTGTGTGCACTGTGTTGATTCATACAGAGTATGCCAAACAAATTGCAGGAGGACATCCACACCAGAGGGGGGCAGTGTGACGAGAATGAACGCCCTATAACAGCCAAAAAAGGTGACACAGAAAGTAGCTATAAAGCCTTTTTTTTTAATCGCCTCCCCCACAGCCAGCCGCAGCCTTCATGGACTATGTTTGTTTCCTAGCTGGGTGCTTTAACAATATTGAGGAGTGTATCTTTAATAATGAACCAAATTAAAACGTCTTGCCTTATCTGTGTGTGTTCCAGTCAGCCAGACTGGAGTGACACCCTCGGCAGACATAGTGTCAGAGGGTACGGAACCATCCTCACAACAACCGCATAGCCCCCTGGTGGATGCGGAGGAGGAGGATGACAGTGGTGAGGAAGATGTATATGAAGAAGGACAGGAAGTTGATGAGGAGGTGGAGGAGGAGGAGGAGGAGGAGGAGGTGGTGGAGGAGATGCCGGAGGGCACCCCAGAGGAGGAGGAGGTGAATGTGGAGTGGCCAGCCGGAGTCCCGCAGGCCTCCGCCAAAGACCTGGTGAAGCTGTCCCACGCCGAGGGGGTAGGAGTCTGTCTGTTCTGATGCCTGTTTGTCTGTCTGCCTGCCTTCTGTCTGTCTGTATGTCTACCTGTCTGTCTGCCTTCCTTCTGTCTTCTGTCTGTCTGTCTGTCTGTTCTGATGCCTGTTTGTCTGTCTGCCTGCCTTCTGTCTGTCTGTATGTCTACCTGTCTGCCTGCATGCCTTCTGTCTTCTGTCTGTCTACCTGTCTGCCTGCCTGCAGTATCTATCTACATTTATTGAACAATTGAACTGTCTGTCTGCCTGCCTTCTGTCTTCTGTCTGTCTGTTCTGATGCCTGTTTGTCTGTCTGCCTGCCTTCTGTCTGTCTGTCTGTCTGTCTGTCTGTCTGTCTATCTATCTATCTATCTATCTATCTATCTATCTATCTATCTATCTATCTATCTAAATCTGTCAGTCTACCTGTCTGTCTGTATGCCTATCGATCTATCCATCTACCTATATTTGTTTGTCTATCTGTCTGTTTATTTATCTGCCTGCCTGTCTGTCTGTCTGTCTGGCTGTCAGTCTGCCTGCCTGCCTGCCTGCAGTATCTATCTACATTTATTGAACAACACTATTATTGAACTAGACTACTCCAGCTGTATGTGTGTACACTTCCTTAGCCACGCCCTTCCTATGGTCCCACACCCTTGCTATGGTCCCTCAGTGAGATCATTACAAACATTCCTTATGATTCTACTGGGCCCACACACTGTAACAGGCTTAGCAAATACGCCGAGCCAAATGTGCTGGTTGTTGGATGAGTCCCTTCCCTTGTCCCCCTTTGGCTAAACCCTGGGCTGGAACTGTTCCAAACATGTCTTAACATGCTGAAAACCAAGCCCTGTTTTTGGATGAGCATTATGGCTATGTAAATATAGAGGTTTGCCTACTACTGTAGGTATTGGGTGAGACGTACTTTTGTAACAGATCCAAACTTTGAATGTGTTGTGTTGTTCTAAATTACTTTTTTTGTAACCATAGGAAACAATTTTCAAATAAAAAGAAAGAAGATTCAGTTATCATTGAGAGGCAAATACTGTAAATATATATTTTTTTTGTAAAAAAGTGGAATGTGAAACCAATAATGTACTTTCTGTGTGCAACCTGGCGTCCATGTCCAGACATCCACTTCAGATGGCCTGGTCTCCATTCTGAAGAGGAGGAGAGCGTCGCTGGACGGCCTGCCCCCAGCAGGCCCTGTGGCCAATAAACACAGCGCCAAGCGCAAGGTGCGCTTCAGCGAGCCAGGCGATGGAGTGGAGAATGGTACGCACACACATACACACACACACGCACACACACACACACACACGCACCTTTCATAACTATGTGAAAAACCAGGGTGGCTAACCCTGGTCCTGGAGAGCCACTGTCCTGCATGTTTTAGATGTCTCCCTGCTCCAACACAGCTGATTCTAACGAATGGCTCGTTAGAAGCCTGATAACGACCCATTCATTAGAATCAGGTGTTCATGTGCTGTTGATATGTATACAGTAAATACTGTATACTGTAAATATGGCTGGCAGGCTGCACATATACTGTATGTATGTGTATATATATACAGTATATATATATATTCAAAGCAGCCTTGTGCATTATCGATCATTGTCATCAAAACGTTAGCCTAGTTCATATTAGAACATACATATTACACTATATTTATATGTTATATTGAGAACATGCATGCATTGTGACTAGCCTGTTGGTAGAAAATTATACAAGGACTGATGGCAATAATCATCGACGTACACATTTACTTTTTAGAGATAGATTTGTTTACAGTAGTTATACATTGTGTTATGTGTGAATAGTTTTGAGAAATGGACACGCTGGTTTGCAAATGTTACAATACTGTCTTTTCTTTTGTGATAAGTGTTGTGTGTTTTCTTTGTGAATAACAGTGACACTATACAGTAATTTGTTGACAGACCAACAGACCGTACATGGTCTATGTACAGTAAAAGCTGAGAAATACTTTAATATTTCATTTTATGGTACTCTAAAGTTGATATATTGTATATAAACGATACATGTTACAGATGTTACGATTCTTTGTGCGAAAGTGCACATATGTAACCCAACATAGGTCACATTTATTCAGATAATGAAAAATGAGTAACTTTATGCCATATATTCCATTTTACTTGCAGATGAGATGGGTGGAGATTCCTGCTTGATCCTGTTGCTTTTATGTCTGGTTACGGTGGTGATCAGCATAGGCGGGACTGCTCTCTACTGCACCCTAGTGGACACATATTCTAACATTTGCACTGACTTCTCTCAAAACGTCAGCTTCTACATTGCAAACGTATGGAGGGTTTTCACTGAGCTCAATCACTGGCTGCCCCCATGGACCTGAAAAGAAAACCTCCACCGTTAAAATTCTACCTGTTTTAGCAATGATGTTGAGATCCAAAAGAGAAAGCACCTGAAGATGAGATGGATCGACCCAGATGGACCAAGACGTCATTGTCACATGTTGTATGATGACCTGGCAAAATTTACATTTAAATGGAAGAAATCATTAGATTATAATTTTAGTCTGGTAACTGTAACGGATTACATGTAGAAAGTAACCTGCCCAACCCTGGTCACAGATGAGTCACAATGGGTTGATGCAATGTCTTAACGAAATGGCTGTAAATTTCTATCCGCCATTAATGGGCTCAATTAGTTGAACACCACTTATCCACAAGGAAACAACTAGGAGTTTGAGATTTTATCTTGGACTCATGAATTTAAAGTTTAGAATATCTAGTTTACTGTAAAATGTCTTAGCTAAAACTAAAATGCTTTAATTTACTAAAGTTCTGCTGGATAACAGAGGCACATGTTAGGGATGGCCATAGCCCATGCATTTTATTCACTTAATTGTTTGTTTTATCTGAAACTGATTAAATGCATATTGGGTAGGATGTCTTACAAAATCCAAACTGTTTACCTGTCCAAAAGTCCAAAAATACAATTTTATTACTGTAATTATATTTTCTATATTTGTATGTATTTTGTTAATTTATCAAATTTTTCTTCTTTAGTGAAAACCTTATTTATAAACATGGAGACATAGGTTTAGAAAAAAATGAAGCCTCAATATAATATAAGGAACATGAGTTTAAGACTCAAGACAGTTGTTCACTTACATTCCACTTTAAAAAAATATGAATATATGTAAGATCCTGGGACATACAGACATTTGAGGAATAAACAATGTGCCAGTTAAATACATTATAAAATTACATTATATGCATGATAGGATGGTGACTCTTATAAAAACATCACAGTCAATACAGCACAACATTCACGTAATTGTGTGTAGGAGATGTGTAATTATCATAGTTGTCAGTTTACAATGCAGCAAACTATGGACCACTTCATAAACTCAGGCTCGCATTACGTCTATTGTTGGTGCTCAGTGTTTCAATGTTTTTCCTAATGTACAGCCCTACTTGGTTTTATTGTTAGCAAAAATCTTATCCCTTTAGTCTCCTTTTTGTTTTGTTTTAAACTATTTTCACAATTTAAAATTTTCACTCTGGCATTACATTTTCAATTCAGCAAGAACATGAATTTTGAATTATTGTTATGTTTTGGTGTAATCATAAATGGCTCTTCCATAGAAAAATGTTTCAGTGAATTATCTTCAAAACACTTCCACATTAGTCAGACACAGTTACACAGAAACAGCCTGAAACCACCCAGTCAGCAATATCACAACAAATAACTAATAGTTACTAAGCTAATGAGATACCATATGTTGTGTCTTGCATAGCCTGCTCCACAGTATAGAAACCATACAATAGACCACAAATGGGAGGATAAAATCTCAATTTATAGAAACTGAATTTTGTAAAACAAGCACTGTGCTTTATTGTACTGCATCATGTTAATGTTTATTAACAAGTGTTGTAATAATGTCTGACATTTTATTCACATTGGGACTTCAATGTCAGACATTTCTGTTTTTGTGACGTTTTTATTGTCTAAAAGAAGTTCTTTACAGACCAACATATGTGTTTCCTGGCTGGTTCAGGCATATTAACAAGTTTTTAGGATTTTATTTGCATGTTTATTTGTTGTCCTGATATGTTTTTACTGATTACCTGACTTTCTGTCCAAAGGTGTTACTGAGATAAACATTGTAAAGTTTGTAAAGTGAAGAATGTATACACCTTCGTCAATGTTTACAGAAGTGTTGCATCATGCAACATGTTTACTGGTTTAAATATATATATGTCAATGTCTACCCACAGAATACCATATCAATTGTGAAAAAATGCCTAATGTACTGTATTTTTTTTAAAGAGATTTTATCCAGGAAAGTGTCAGGATTGTTTTGTTAGGAGTCTTTTGACCTCTTCTAAGGTTAATGGTGGGAGGAGCTACAGTATTCTTCAGCTTTTGCTTAGGTCAGCATCAGCATATGCTCATATCAACCAGTCACACAGAAGGTGTCAGTTGTCCCTCTATGTGAAACATCTGATTCATGTGAAACGAGACACATTGGACCTGTTTACTATATTTTATAATGAGTTAAAGGGAATTGTTTAATAGTGTAATATTTAAGAGGACACGTTATATAGCCTAAATGACCTTGTCTGGCACAAGCAAAAGCATCGCAGACCAAACCCATGAAGCATTTGGTTTGGCCATTTTGTTTTCGATTTTCTTCCCTACCACGATCTGTGATTAACTTAAATGTTGCTTACCGGTTACCTCAATTTGATGTGTATGCATTAGTACAACTTCAAATATTCTTATAATAAAATTTAAAATAATATGCATTTTATAAATATAGTAAAATACACATATAGTATACATTATATGGTACAATATAATACAACTTAAATTACACTTATAACATACAGTTATTTAAATACAATTTTAAATACTTGAAATTAAAGTACACTTACTTAAGAATACTAATAATGTGCTATCTAGAGCATTGCAAAAATAATTTTCATAAACATACTAAAAGTCAATTAAAAATATGTCAGATTTAGTATACTTTTTTTAGTACACTATAATACAACATACAACACACTCATAATAAAGTGCATTTTTGGTACGTATATTTAAATACAACTTAAGTTACATGTCATTAAACTACACTTGAATAGTGTACTAAACGTGTGCTTCATTTTACTTGATAGTATTACACTTTTTAAAATTACACTTAAATACAACTTACAATATATTAAAATAAAATATACTTATTTTTTGCACACTTAAAATCTACTTATTTAAAGTATACTTTGTAAAATTATAAATGTAATATACTTTTAAGGCATATAAATAAGGCATATAAATAATAGTACACTTTTTTGTTTACTTAACTTATATTTTTAATATACTAAAGTATATTACTTTTTTGCATGGGCTGCCACACAAATACACACATGCACTAACTATCATGATGACCAGAACAGAGAACAGGGAAGCTTGTATTATAACCATATTATAAGGAACACAGAGTGTGATGTAATTATTCTCTTCTTAGGATACGATTACACCACAATACAGGTACTACAGGTAATAGCCTATATT
>JAODUK010002175.1:0-12282 GCA_027564635.1 Typhlichthys eigenmanni
TATATACACACATCCATCTTCATCCGCTTATCCAGAGTCAAGTCACAGGGGCAGCAGCTCCAGCAGGGAACACCAAATTTCCGCTCTGACTGGGGGATCCCGAGGTGTTCCCAGGCGTGGAGTAATCTCTCCACCTAATTGTGGGTCTTCCCCGAGGCCTCCTCCCAGCTGGACATGCCTGGAACACCTCCCAAGGGGGCATCCTTACCAGATGCCCCAACCACATCAACTGGCTCCTTTCGACGCGAAGGAGTAGCGGCTGTACTCCAAGTTCCTCACGGATAGCCGAGCTTCTCACCCTATCTCTAAGGGAGACGCCAGCCACCCTCCTGAGGAAACTTCTAGGTGTTTTCAACTAAACTGTGTTTATGACACCTACAACCGTCACACCTAAACCACACCCGTAGCTACCAGTGGAGGAGTCACATTTTTTGTGTTAAATTTGCACTACAATGAACACCACACAGTCCTTGTGACTGGGGGAGTGGGGTGGGGGACAACTAGGCTACCACACACTCGGATTGTGGAATTATCACATGGTAATCTTCAGGCCTGAGGTGTGAACTCAGCAGGAAGTGGAGATCTTTCCCCTCTTGACCCTTACCTAATGGAAGCTCTTCCTAGCCCGGCCCAGCATTATTTTTGAATTAAGCATTCCCTCCCAGCGGGATACTTAAAAACAGATGTCCCCCCCTGTTAACCCTTAAGACTACTACCTCATAAATGTTCTTTCTAGCCAGCATTTTTGAGCAAATGGTAATGGTCTGCCAACATTATAAGTTCTATTTTATTTTGTTAACTATGCAGGTTGTGGTCATGCCGGTCGTCATTTGTAAAATCTCACATTTAAATGTACTATTTACATCATAATGTAAAATTTAAGATTGACAATTAACTCTTAAATATATTATAATTTTTAGCAGTCTGTCTCTAAAAGTGCATTTAAATGATAAGGCAAAATGTGCAAAACTGATAAGGATTACAAAACGTGCAACGTTTTTGTCATACACTAACAGTTCATGAATAACAGCCGAGACAATATAACACTGCCGAGACAACACCTGGAGTGCCTACTCCAGGCGGGGAATGAGTCCTTACCCCAAGTGATTTTACATATCCTATTGTTCAGAAGAGATCACATTCAGTAATAGACGCAAAGCATATTAAAATATACATTAGTCAAGTAAACTGCAGGTCTACTTAGTGTTAGTTTCTGTAACATTCTGCAGTGCAACACATCTGCTAGATAAGTTTCTTATGCACATAGGAAGCTCCTGGCCATCTGCCTCCTATAAGGTCACCAGGTCATCTGAAAATGACTAACATATGGTATGGATTACAAAAAAAAAAAAAAACATATGTACAGGGCTGCCAAGTTTCACAATATGTTCAGTGAGTGAGATAATGAGTTTTAAGGTAAGGTATACTTTGTCCTGTAGGGAAATTTGTCTTGGGCTTTAGGCCTGTTTTGGGAGCAGAGCTTCAAGTTTTTGTCCTCCAACAAAATGATTGCAAAAATTAGTTTGCTGCAATCTTATTGTTCATAACTGAGTGACCACATAAGCAGAAGTTAAAACAATTGGAAAATCAGATTTCCAAATTCTAAAAATAACTTTCAATTAGCCTATATAAATGGCCTACTTTAGTCAAGATAATAAAACCACACCATTTTAATAGACAGACCTAGCTGTTTGTCATAGCATATCTTAATGTTAGTCTAAAGATATAGCTACCTGGCTGCACTGGAAAGAGTATTTATTCCTGCACCCCTGTTCGAGTTTTACCATAATGTCTCTGCTAGTACCGTACTAAAGTGCTAAATACATAAGAGCAATAGCTCAAAAAAATATATTTTTATTTGTATAAAAAGAAGAAAGAAACATTATGTATGTAGTAAAATTATAAACAAACCACAATCTTTTGTATAAAATGTTGTATTAAAAACAAAAAAGTTATTAAACATTTCTGTACAGTTAGCGTCAAAAACAAACATGGATCCATTCAGCTCTGAAAATCCCACCTTCCGCTCTGAAGTTGGCCCAATAAACAAACGTGATATAGTTTACCCACTACTCTCAAGTAAAGCAGGAACAAAACTAACAATTTATCAAATTTTAGCTTATCATTCACATGCAGACAGTGTTATTAAATATTTAGTGTTTATTAAAAACACATTACATAATTTCCATGGGAAATACAACAACAAAACTACTTTGCACAAGAACCTTTGTCGTCTTCTTTATTGACAATAGTCAATCGATGCTTGTCCTTGTGTCTCTTCTTAAACTCTTTGAAGATGTTAGCAGTGTTGGTGGTTGGAGCTTTAGAAGGTAGGGGAGAATACGCCTTGTTGGGATTTGGTGCCCATGCATCTATAAATGTATACAAATGCATAAATTAGCGCTGGCACAGGTATGTGGCTACGCACCCTCCTTGAGCAGCATGGTGAGGCACGCAACAACCCCCCCCCCCCCCTTTGTAGTTTGTTCCTCCTCTGACCACTGAGAGACATTTTGTTCAATGTAAACTTGTCTGTAATTGTAATTGTTAAGTATTGTTGCCATATCGACACCTATTGCATCCTAACCGTCCTGGAAGGGTGGTCATCCTCTGTGGTCCATTCCCTTTTTCCCCATGGGGTTTTTAATGGAAGTTTTTCCTTGCCCGGGGGGAGAAGTTTGTCTCCATGTGAAATGTGGGATTATAAAACCTGTTGATACTGTAATGTGATTAAGGGCTATTCAAATAAGCTTGATTTGACTGCTAGGATCACTGTGGGTAGGTGTTCACAGCTGCCTTGCCGTTTGGGAGATGATCCAGCCCAGACACATGGCAGTGGGATTTTGGCCCTTGTCAAAGGGGCTCGCTCTTTACGGCCGTCCATTTCTCTTGCATCCAACATGCTGACTTAAAGGACAGACTGTTTGCTTACTGTCCAACATATCCCAGACTTAGACATGCACGTTAATCCACGTCAAGTTATTTGCTTCATCCTGGAGTGTGCCTTTGGTGTATAGTATTTTTATGATATAGAATATGAAATGATTCATAGTTTGTAATTAATGGATTGATTACCTCTTTTTGTGTTCACACTCGCTTTTGAAATGTCCTTGTTTGCAGGAACGCATATACTTGCAGCAGGTATATCTGGAAGGAAATTGGCAATCATGCATTTTGTTATAATGTTGGCTATGGATTAACACTGTACTACCAGGTTATATCAGTAGTTCGGTTATTCTACAGATTTATAACGTATTTCAAAATGCCACTTATGTCGCAGTAGCAGATAGATCTGAATTAAATAATAGTTTACGTATCTTTAAGATAACTAATTACCTAAGTAGCAGAGGTGTGGTTCATTAATGTGTAGCCACAAGCTATGAACCACTGTGTTTCATATTGTCCATTTTATACAAATCTTGTATTGATGACTTACCCACTAAATAATCTGTGGTCTCAGTGGGCCCATCTTTGAAGCTGAATGCATTGGGAAGCACAGTGAACTTCAATACATTGTTCTCTTTCACAGCTTGCATTGTGCATTCATATTTTCTACATTTAAAATCTGAATGCTTATTTGGTTTCTTCTCCTCTTGTTTTTTTATATATTGTTTAAGATTATTTATAATGGATCCTTTTCCAGTCAAATCTAATCCACAGCTGGGTTTCACATAGTAAACTGGACAGCTTTCAGAGTTGGTGGCATGCATTGCCTTGGTTTTCTGGGTGGTTAGAGAACCAGCAGTACCAAGATTCAGGGTCAATCCCTTGTTTTGACATGCTTTCTTTTGTGGATGATAACTGTTTTGCCACTCCTCGTGAAGTCTTCTTTTGAGTGAACTCTTCAACACAGGGACAGTTTCTGAGGATTGTCTGAGGTTTCCTCTGTCAGAGGAAACCGTTACAGTTAGGACTTCTGGTGGTGCTGGTGCTCGAGTTGATATATACCTACTACCATTTCCATTTCTCTGGACAGAGGACCCATACAGCGTTAGTTTTACTAATCTAGGTTGAGATGGTTCTGCAGCTGGTGTTGCCTTATTTATCCATTTTAAGATCCCTCCATTACCACAAGCCAAAGTTTTTCTTGTCCTCTTTATATATTTACGTTTACTGTTAAGAAGTAATCTTTTAAGGCGAACACTGTGGTGATTCAGCCGTCCTAAGGAAGAGAATGCAAGGTAATTAACTGTATTTGATTTATAAGTAACACGTTTGACACTCGTGTGGTCCTCCCTTAGAGTTGGGCATATAGCTTTCTGTTCATCTTCAATAGCTGATGCCCGGTTTAACACATTTATAATATGTTCTTCTGTTTTCGGACATGTTGACTGGTCTTCTGAATTTAGTAGAACATTTAGTTTGCTGGAGTCTGAGCCAAGTGTCAGAATTTCTTTTGTGTGGTTGATGGTTTCACTGATGATAGTGCCTTGTTCTGGCTGTGTAGATATAGAGGGTCCCTTATCCCGCTCATCATCAGTGTTACACGTCTCATCCATGATTGGTTCCTGGGCATCATCTGACATCATTCCCATACTGTGGTTTTGAGCTTCCTTTTCTGCCTTATATTCTGTCACTGCAATAGACTTTTCTGTCTTTTGCTGGCACTGGCATTGGCCAAATGGCAGGTTTCTGGACCCAGTCATCATTTCCAACCACCGTGAGATGCAGCAAAATTCTGCCGTGTAGCAGTCTGCTTTTTGTCCTGATGTAGCTTCACTTGATGGACCTTCCGGCTCATGCATGTCCCCCATGGCTTCATTTGATGGAACTTCAGTCTCATGAATGTCTTTCACAGCTTTACTTGATGAAACTTCCATCTCATGAAAGTCCCCCATAGCTTCACTTGATGGAACTTCAGTCTCATGCAAGTCCCCCATAGCTACACTTGATGGAACTTCCGTCTCATGCAAGTCCCCCATAGCTTCACTTGATGGAACTTCCGTCTCATGCATGTCCCCCATAGCTTCACTTGATGGAACTTCAGTCTCATGAATGTCTTTCACAGCTTTACTTGATGAAACTTCCATCTCATGCAAGTCGCCCATAGCTTCACTTGATGGAACTTCAGTCTCATGAATGTCTTTCACAGCTTTACTTGATGAAACTTCCATCTCATGCAAGTCCCCCATAGCTTCAATTGATGGAACTTCCGTGTCATTTATGTCCCCCATAGCTTCACTGGATGGAACTTCCGTCTCATGCAAGTCCTCCTTAGCAGAGACATTCATTGCTTTCTCTGACTGAGAATCAATATGCTCACGATGGACCACAGAATGTTGGATCTGCTCATAGATCATCTTGGCCATGTCTGAAGGCAACACCTGTATCTTAAAGTTGTAATGTTGTTCAGTTGTTTCAGTGTCACAAACAGGAGTTGGAGGGCAACTTGCATGCAGGATTTCATCTTCATTGGAAGTGCATGTTTCATGGTAAATGCAAGCATTAACATTTTGCATTTCACTGTTTTTTCCAGTGTCATCTCTTTCAGTTACAGGTTTCAGAGAATAAGGGAAGCCAAACTCTTTATCAATGTCATCTAGCTGTTTGTTGACATTTAACCATGATGACACATAAGGCACTTCGGAATGGATATAATCCGGTTTGCACACGTAGAATCTGTTTTTCATTTGTCCAACCTTTTTCACTTGCGAGAATATGACAGAATTTGAGTCCATGACAGAATGGCTACAGTACCTTTTGACATCAGTCATTAAATTAACATAATGGTTTGTTTGAATTAGACTTAACAACTTCTCCTGACTATTATCCCAAAACATTCCAAGCAATAGGTTTTTAGAATTGATTTCTGGAAAAGAATCTGGTTTCTGTTTATTTTTCATTTCATCTATCATGTTTATTAATTGGATTAATTTGCCATGTGTCCATGGTATTACTGGAATTGAGGACAACTCAAATGGAACATCTGCATCATTGTGCACACGAGTTTCACTGATTTTGCCGCCATGTTTAATTGGCACTTCATTGCTGCCTGCGGAATTGTGAATTATTTCTGTGTTATCATCTCCTACAGTCCGTTTACACATTTCAGTTAAACAAGATAGATGGCTGCCATCTATACGAGTGTTGTGTGCCAGTGGCTGCACTACAGCAACAGCCTTCTGAGGTGGTGAGTGATCTTCACCTTTTAGAAGTTGTTCAAGGTAGCCGACTTTGCGCGGGTCATTACTTCTATGCAGTGAAGGCATGTGTTTCAACTGTGATTTTCTCAAAACTTTGTTTGTACACCAGGCATCTGTTGCTGAATTAATTTGAATTGCATCTTGACTATATGCTAGCAATAAATGCATGGCCCGAAAAGATGACTGTAGTTCAGCCAGAGAAGCCACGCTCGATGTCGACAAAGCCTGTCCAGCTTGCTGAGGTAGAGAGCTTTTTGACATACAGCTTTCATCGAGATGGGGTGCCTCCACTTGAACCGGTGGCTGAGAACCAACCATTTTATCCTGACGAGTAGACTGCAAGTTATTTAGAATGTGATCTGCATTGTGCGGTGGACACAGCTCAGTAGAATGGCACGTGATAGTCTGTGAAGTTTGAGTGGTACATACAGGAGTATTAACAGCGATGCTCATCATTTCACCAAGATTATTCCCAGATGCACTCTGGGATCCATGTGTACGTGTGCCATTAGAAATGCCAACATTCCCACTGCTTTGAGTTGGCTGATGCAGGTTTTCCTGAGAGGAACACTGTCCACTTTGTGCATCACAGATGCCGTGTCCACTGAATGGTTTGGGATGAGACATCTGACTTGGCCACGCTCCATGCTGATTGCCATTGCTGCAACTCTGGTTATGTGCATTTTGTATGTTGTAGGTAGCAGAGGAGGCCGAGGAGGCTTTTGCCGAGAACGGCTGAACCGATTGTCCATGTTCAATCTGATACCCACCAGAAATTAAGGTTTTCAGGGCATTTGTTTGCTGGGGGACATCAGCTCGTTTGCCTTCAGTCTCCGTCGCCAGGTGATTATAATGAACTGACATTTGCAGGTTGTGAAAGCTACTTGATTGCCCTATGGTAGGTGATCTCTGTCTCGAAAAGTTTTGAGCATGGTTTTGATGAATACCCTGCGCAATGGCAGTTTGAGGTGCAGTGTTTAATGTTCCAGGGTTTACACCCGTATACAGGGTGTGCAGTAGTCTGTTCTCTTGTGTAAGATTCATTGAAAAAGCATTCCACTCTCCAGCATTTATGGAGTGAGTATGCCCACTATAATAGGCTTCATGTGGAGGCATGAAAACAACACTTTGTGCTTGGTGTCCAGTTTCTGGAGTATATTGAACATTTGAATTCTGAGCTTCTGCAAGATTGAATAGTTGTGGATTTGAGCAGGGTTGTGACATTTGGTTGTAGTACTGTCCACTTTGCCTTGCAGAGGAATACATGTTCTAAGGGGATCCTTTGGCCTTGCGCTCAGACAAATAATTTCTGAGAAAGAAGAAAAAAAAAGAAACAGGCATTTATTAGTTACATTAACATACAATTGGGTAGGCTATGTTACATTAGCCATCTCATGCCTTGCTGGGTTTGTGTGATAACATGATTATCAACAATCAAGTTTGATCCTGAATGAATAGATAGATAGACAGACAGACAGACAGACAGACAGGTTCAATTGACGTGTCAATCAAAGTGGCCATTATGAGTGCATGGCTATGTTTACATGAGCGCTCACTCAAGCTAGGAATCGAAGATTACTTCTGTTACACTTCTTAATTATATTTGAGTGTTTTTAATGGTGTTTTGAAGAGAGTATTTGAATACTTGTCCGGAAATACCATTAAGTATTCAAAACCTAAAACCTGTAAAAGGGTATTTGGGACAGCCCTAGTAGCTTGTAGTGTACCGGCCTACATAGATACATCTAAATAGTTCTTGCCGTTTGCAAATAAAGTTAGGCTACTAAATCAGCGTAGGGATGGGAGATATGGACCAAAAATTCTATCCCGATATATTTAGGTTGGATACCGATACGATATATAATGGTATTTTCTATAAAGTAGGTTAAATGTTCAGGAGGAGAAAAAACTGGAACCCTGACAGAAATGTGATTTCTTTACTATTTTTAGCGACTTAATTGTAGTTATACATAGTTAAATCCATAGCAGAGAGGTTGGGAATAATGCAGCTATAATGACAGTTTACTCAATTTAATCCACATTCGTTTTTGATTACAGGGTACCTTGTAATACTAGTGGGCTACCTATAATTATATCGATATATACTATAATGTTTAATTTGATCTTCCTTTTGAAAATATGCCGATATAAATTACACATCGATATATCGCACAGCCCTAAAGCACAGCCATTTCTCATGTTAAAATATTCTTAGCTGTGGATCACAAATGTTGCTCTGTCCCCAACTATACTTTCCGTCTGTTCTGCAGGCCA
The DNA here is from genome assembly GCA_027564635.1 of Typhlichthys eigenmanni. NCBI lineage: Eukaryota > Metazoa > Chordata > Actinopteri > Percopsiformes > Amblyopsidae > Typhlichthys > Typhlichthys eigenmanni. Next base: position 8,418 of record JAODUK010002175.1, read on the forward strand.
TATGGAGAAGACCCAAGCGACAGCGGGCGCCAGTTTGAAAAATTCAGAGGTGAGCAGTATGGCTCGTGACAGGTGCGCAGGGTCAACGCGCAAGGCTGTGCCTACAAATCGGCTCAGTCAAGTATGAACAAGGCTTTAGCTGTCATGACATACAGTATGATAGGCCTATTGCAAATCACTACGACTAGACTAGTAGGTCTAAATATAGGCTACACTGGAAAAGTAAGGATTTCGACTGGGTGGACTTAATGCGCATACAATAGATATAGTAGGCCAATTCATGTATATATCTAGTCAAAAAAAATAAGAAACATTTATGAAATATGTAATGTGTACTTTTTTTTTATATAAAACACTGAATCATACTGTACATATTAGAATAGATTGTCCAGGAAATTATTTTACCTGGCTGTGCACTGCTGTCCAGATTTTGCAACAATATTTAAACAACAGAGCCACTGAACCAAAACTGTACAAAAGTAATGTGTGTTTAAGCAATTACACACGGGAGGGAGTGCGTTAGACTGAATATCCACAATCAAATCACTTTGTCGGAACGAACTGTTGTATAAATTACATTAGAAGTGATAACTAACGTACATTTTATGTGCAACTACTTTACTGCCTGTCTATTCTGTTGGGACCAAATATTACATAGAGCACAGCAAACTGTTAACATCTTATCAAGGGAGGTAGGTTGTCCTCGATATTGGCATAACTTTCTTCTGAAACTCAGTCTATTCTTGTTCTGAGAAATTAAGGCTATTCCATGAGAGAAATTTACAGAATACTTTTACCATCTTATCAAGGGAGGAAGGTTGTCCTTGACATACAGAGACAACGGCATGGTGTATTTGTTCAGACCAACATCCCGCTGTCTCTCTGCCAAGCAGACAGATGATGTATTTGTTCCTGACCAGGTCAATATCTCTTTCAACATGACACTTGTTGAGAGAAATTGCAAAGATAATGATCTCGTACAATGAGGTGTACTACTCACTAACCAAAAATATTCCGTCATTGACTGAATATTTTTAACAATGACGGAAAAATCTAATGTCCGTCAGTTTGACAGATTACACTGAGTGAAATCTACCAGTCCGGAAGCAGGACGCTGATTTCATAGTCTTTAATTGCACGTTGAATAAAAACTATGCTGCGATCATCATTACAGCAAGTGTTTGTACATAAGAGGCACGCTCGTGTTTAAAGCAGGGCATTCCAATTGAACCCTATATTGATAACTAAAAACGGTGCAGACACCGCCCGTCGCTAAGGTGCAGAGATGTGAGTAAAGCGGCCCGCAACTCCAAAGCCGGTTGTAAGCAAAGCCACGTGTGAGTATTTTCTAAACGTATTGCTGTAATGTCATGCAGCTGTATAATAGACTTTATGAGAAACGTATGCATTGTGAACCTAAGAGTTTGTTATCTTCATTAACATCTGCATAATAAGTGGAGACATCTGTTCCAGCCTCCAGTAGACCCCGTAAGATAAGACAGGTGATATCAGATTACTCTGTTACCAGGCAGGTTTAGTGTATGCTCCAACTAAGTGGGTAACGAAGAACCCATAAGTCAGAAGACATCCAGAAGATGTCCAGAAGACATCAAGGAGCCCGTACCCCGACAAGGGCCTCAGGCCCACAGCCAATGAGGGAGTCTCTCATAGCCCTGCTTGTACTAGGTACGCTCTGCTCCGTTCTGACAGGTGACGAGAACCAAAACCAGAAGACCGAATCTTTGGTCTATGGGTGTAAATACACCTGGAGCACCAACCAGTGAGTTTCACATGAAATGCACACAACCAACACCCTATTATTTCTTATTTCTTATAAAAGAGAGCAGAGCAAAAGACTCTGCTAATTCCCTCGGGCAGACAGAGAGCTAGTCTGCTGGTCTGCAGAGGTAATAGTCCTCAGCTGAGCGCATTTTGATATTATTATACTCATTGCAATACACTTCTTTATATTTTTAAAGTACCAATGTGCATGTCTTTTTTCTCCTGGCTGAATTTAAATCTGACACTACCAAACATTTTTTTCCAAGCTAAGGTCCCATAACGCGGAATGACTTTGGCTTTCTATTTCTCATCAAATTTCTGTCGTGGTGACTGGCTGTGAATTATAACTGATGTGGACCACTGCCCCTACAATATCACTGAAAAGACTACATATGGGTTCATTTTAAATCAATCTGATTCTGTCCTGTTAAACCGATGCTGTTTTGATAAAGTGTAACGAGTATTTGAATACTCTCTCAAAAACACCATTAAAACACTCAACTATAATTAAGAAGTATAACAGAAGTAATCTTCAATTGCTAGCTTCAGTGAGCACACATGTAAACATAGACATGCGCTCAAAACGGCCACTTTGACACATTTTGATTGTCAATTGAGCAAGTCAGAGCTGTCAAATAACATATCTCCTGTATTAGCCAATAAGAGTGTGTGTTGAATGAATAGCCTCGCTCTCTTCTTACAAACAGAGCCAATTGCAATCAATTGTGTTGATGACACAGTGTAGGGCAGGCCATTACATTTCAACATGTGGGTTTATATGGAGACAGTAGTGATTAATGGGAAAACATGCATGCATAATGTGAAAAAACGAATACTCGAATCCCAATATTTAAATTGAATACTTACCCAACGAACGAATACCCGAATAATTGGGGCCAGCCCTACTGTCAATATATTTTACTTTATGCTAATAATTATTACTCCATGTAGCTTTCATTATTTAATGGATTAGTTTAAAGCTAAATATGGTAAAATAAATCTGAAAACAAGAATCTTTCCTCTCTTGAGGTTAATGTATTTTGTACATGGTCCCTTTTACAAACGAGTAATTCATTATTTTAAAATGTTTTTTAAAACACATTGTAGAAAATCGATACAGTATCGCGCAACAGTGTGTTGTGATACTCGGGTTGGCGATTCAATATTTTCTTACGTCCATGTGTTAATTATTGTAGCCTGCCTACCATGCATCCAATTATCAGATATGACAATAATGCTGGCTATATAGGTCTATTTTTCATTGTGATAGGAGACAGTGAGCTGGAGGACTGTATGAAGCGGAACATGCTGTATTAATCCACTACAAACCATTAGATTGAAAGATACAATTGAACAAATGAGTGATGTAGTCTGTGACATGCAGGGGGCACTACACCCACTAGGAAAGGTCAATTCCATATACTCACCTACAAATGCGCAAAGGATACAGAACAACATGTGGTGACAGAACTTTCACACGTTCATTGATGAATTCACCTCGTCTGTGTTACGAACATAGAACTTTATATAATTAATGGTTGTGCCTCAACGTGATACGAAATTTGCTCATCGCTCACCGTGAGGTATTGGGCACACAGTATATAAGCGCAGTATGTCTAAAAGAGGACGCTAAGATACCGGATGGCGGACTCCCGCTGTCTAGCCCTGAAACATATATATAAATAAAAGTGTATTGTATTTATTGTATGTCCCGAGAAAGAAAAGATTCCAACCTGCCCAGCGATCTGACGAAAGTCCCGTAGGTTAGTGAGAGCTCTGTCTGCAGGCATTATGTAAAATACACAGGACCCCCTCCCCCCAGCTCCTCTCTGAGCGTCTATCACTACACTTTTGAGAAATGTAGGGTGGACGTCTCTAGCTTAGTTGTAAAAGGTATATTGCGCACAACGGTGCAGCGCTTAGCAGCATTAAAATGTGCCAGACACTTGCAGGCACTGCGGTCAAACCAGCCGTCGTTTTAATTTGTCTGGTCAAGTGAGATGCTCAATGTGAGAGAGAGAGAGAGAGAGAGAGAGAGAGAGAGAGAGAGAGAGAGAGAGAGAGAGAGAGAGAGAGAGAGAGA